>JADBJO010009494.1:65000-82919 GCA_016801955.1 Conus betulinus | reverse complement strand
CCCCACATTCCCCATTCCCCTTTTTAGACTGGGGTTTGAACTTTCGACAACCAGGATTACACTTTTGCTTGTCTGTCTGTCTCCCTCTGTCCTGTCTGTGTCTGTCTGTCTGTCCACCTGTCTGTCTGTGCCCCCTCCCACCTCTTTCTCTTTCATCTCGTGTCTTCGTATCTTCTGCTCTATTTTTCTCTCTGTTTCAGCTCTCTACATTCTGAATCAAAAGTGCACTGGTTTAGACTTTCCTGATCGTGGAATAATTTTGCGCATGGTGGTTTGTGAAAGGTGTGTGCCGTCATGTTAAGTGAAGTCACTTCTATGAAAATAATCAACAGCAAGTCTGTAATTAGCAAAAGTTTTAATTCATATGGCCGCAGGTGAAGGAATTAGTTCGATCTTCATCATAAACATTATTTCACGGAGGAGCTCTCTTTCTGGCCGCACGTGCAACAGGACTGACAAGCCGAGGCCCTTGTGTTGTCGTCCAAGGATAATCGGCGTGTGCTCTAACTGCTCACCCGGTAACTCTGTTGTTGTGAATGTGGTGCATGTGCTATAAGAAAGCTGTCTGGCTCTTGTAAATAACAAACACAGGCGCTTTTCTCATTATAAAAAAGAAATGAACATGGTTTGTCGACCGTAAGGAAAAAAAAAAAAAAAAAAAAAAAAAAAAAAAATGGAAAAAAAAATACTTATGAAACATGCAGAAAAAGAGAAGAGTCTGGTAACCGAATGGATCAGTGTTGTCTGAGTGATATATGTAGTTGTTATTTCGTGATGATGTGTTTTTAACATGGCTGACTGTTATCCAGGGGACAAAGGAAAAGCAAGAAGCTTTTGCCTACCCAGAGACACGATTCAGAAGCGATTTTTTCTGTTCCAGTGACGAACTGGCAGTGTGGAGGAATAGTCTTTTTACCGATATTCAGCAAATAAATGAACCAAGAATTAAGTTTGAAAATAATTGACTATGATGCCAGAGGTACTGTTATTTCTACAACAGACTCTTAATGCAGGAATCTCTTCCCAGCAATCTAGCGCAAACCAAGTTCCGACTCTATTGTGATGCTGTAAAAATGTGTGTGTGACAATCTCATTATTTTTACTCATGATTTACACGAAGAACTCCCTCCTCTGTCAGGGGTAGAGAGTGTGGTGTGAACTGGGATCGACGAGAGTGCGAAGTTCTCAAAATTTTCGTCACCACCTTCTTGGGAGAACAGGGACATCTCTCAACTGACCCCAATCCTTGCTCCACACACCAATCACATTCGTTAACCTGTTTTCCTGGAACCCCCAGTGTTCAGAATCCTGAATTAGAAATGCCAGATTCTCCCACCGTGTGTACTCCCATGCAAACTGCTTCCCCTTTGCATTGCTTTTCAACTTCCTTGTTGTCTGATGAAATTTAATTTCCGATGGTGATTTCACAAACAAGGTGATTATTTTCCCTCCCTCCAACGCCATCACTGCCCAAGGAAGTAAGTGATGAACAGGACAAGGGCTTTGTCTTCACTTTCCTCATGTTTCTGCACGGGACTTTTCACTTTCACAACATCCAGATGAAGATGATGTTGGGTAAACTAAAGCCCGACGACACAAAGGACTGAAACCCCCCAAACCTGGATTGAAGAAACAAAAAAGGGAAAAAACAAAAAATACGCGCAGACGAGCTCTGTGTCTGACTCCAAAAACGTCTAATTTGTCCTCCAAAAAACACCTCTATCACCCCTCTGCAAAACTCGTGGGACCACTTCGAACGAGAGCTGGAAAGAACAATGATACTCATACCATGCAAAGAGAACTAGACAACAGAAACGTCTAAGCACATAGACAGACGCAAGAATTTCGTGCAAAAAATGAAATGAAATTTTTCATTTTCTGTAAAAGACGTAACTGAAAACGATGAACAGGCAACAGCATTAACGAAAACTCAAATCACAAAAATAACCAGTCTACTAAAAACAGGAAAAAAGAGCCGCCTAGAACAGAGAAGTACACTCTTGCAAAACTCAGTTTTAGGGACACTACAATCTGAGATTAAAGAGAACTAAAGAAAGCCAAAGCAAACAGATACAGATACCATTGGAATTTCAAACCACATCTACGGAACTTCCCTCGTTCCCCGTAGTCCAATTGAAAACAAAGATCTGCGTCGGTCTCTGTACCTGGCACAACTGTCACTCCAGTCAAGTGACCCTCAGGTCAATGTTGAAAATAATCCTCACAAAAATCAGTGGTGACCCTTGAGATAACACATCCCTCTATGATGTGAGGAGCCGGGAGAAAGGAAAAAACACGTGAAGGGGGAAAAGGGAAAAAAAAAACTACGATCTAAGGTACGCCCGTACCTGTCACAAACACGTATTCTGTGCTGGAAAAACGTGGATTGAAACGAAATGGAAAATGAAAAAACGCGCACCAGAGCTATCAAGAATCTCCAGACAGGAACCCCCCAAATCAAAACCAACCCATCCCCCCGTGACCCATTTTGAAAACTCTTTTCTATTCCAGAAAAGAGCACAGATGTTAATGATTGGTGGTGCTCCACTCCATTCTCCGATACGTCAATCTCCAAGAAGACTGGCCCCAAGAATGAGTTCATGTATAAGATTTGCGTGCCGTGCCCGGGGGGATGACAGTACATGACCCTGATTTCCTGGCTGTTTGTCACTCCAGCCCTTGCCGAAGCAGAGACATGTCACTGTCCACGTCGGGGTGAACTCCTGTCGTTTCAGGGATCGTTTCTAAAGGAGGAAGACTGGATGAAACCTTATTATTACACTGTGCTGCAAAAACACATTTCCAAATGCCAAAACTAACCTTCAGCTCCATCATCCCTGCCAGAGGTCGGCATCATCTGAACAGCATCATCCGACCGTCCAACTGTAAATCTGCAGACTGTGTGTGAGAACGTGGGGGTGGGTGCAACTTTCATCGACCATGATCCCACGTTCACCACTCCCTCCGCCGGAGCCCTCGTCTTGCGTTTTACCAAGACCTGCTACACACCCAAGCGTCAAAGGCACAGCAAAACTGGGCAGCAGACTTGAAAACCACATGGCAGACTACACAACCAGACTTTGGAAAACATACATACCCCCGGCTTTCCCGGATATATCGCAGAGAAAAGAAAGGCAAGCCAGTCAGAAATAATCCGTCAAGGGACTATTATCTGAGTATGCCCGCAACAAGAGACACCAAGAAATTTTTTTTTCACTGACAATAATATACTTCTCAACTAAAATTAATCCCTCCATCGCAATTTCCAGAGAAATACCGCCACGTTACCCCCCCCAACTACCCAAATCCTTCATCTCTTTTTCACTACCCATCTTTGAATTCCCGTCCAACTCCCAGGGATCCATGTTCTGCAGATCCCTCTCTCCCCTAGCAATGTAAACAGAGCAGACCGAATCCCACCCCCGTCTAGCCACTTTAGTCATGAACGGGATTATTCTAATGAACATTCCGCTTCCCTCCAAAAAACCCAACATACCCACAAAATATTCCTGGTCAAAGGTCTAATCATCCGGCTCCTGATGGAAATGTTGTAAATGCCTATGCTCTTGAACTGTGCAGGATGGCATCGCAGCTATTGTCACAACAGTGATTTGAATGAAGTGTTCCTGTGAATATTGATAAGGGACTCTCGTGCACGTGCGCGAGCACATGTGTGTGTGTGTGTGTGTGTGTGTGTGTGTGTGTGTGGTGTGTGTGTGTGTGTGTGTGTGTGTGGTGTGTGTGTGTGTGTGTGTGTGTGTGTGTGTGTGTGTGTGTGTGTGTGTGTGTGTGTGTGTGTGTGTGTGTGTGTGTGTGTGTGTGTGTGTGTGTGTGTGTGTGACGTGGGTGCTTGGCATGCATGTATGTGCGCAGGCGTGTGTGTGTGTGTGTGTGTGTGTGGTGTGTGTGTGTGTGTGTGTGGTGTGTGTGTGTGTGTGTGTTGTGTGTGTGGTGTGTGTTGTGTGTGTGTGTGTGTGTGTGTGTGTGTGTGTGTGTTGAAATTTGAAATTGCCGGCTCTGCATGTGTATAGTCGTGATCTCACTCGAGAAAGTTGATTGTGACTGGTAACGTATTTGGAATACGGTACAATTTCTGCTGAAATTTTGAAGCTATTTTAATATTCTATATACACTTTTGCTTTTGAATTTTCAGCTTATTGCTTTTTGTCCTTTCGTGTATTCGTCATTGTCTATTGATCTACAATTGAATGTTTTTTTTTTTTTTTCTTCTTTTCATTGCTATTAATTGTGTAGTCATCAGTTTTGCCTTGACAATTTTTTCTTATTTGTCTCAGTCAGATCTTACTTGTTAGTCTGTAAGAGTTTTGTCTGCTTGTTATTGCCATTGCGTGCTTAGTTTGTTATTGTATTGACTATATTAGATATGACAGAAGACAACAACCCTTGGCTGAAAAGAGATGGACTTAGAGTTGGGCATCTCAATGTGAACCATGCGATTAACAAAATGACTGAAATAGCGTCAGTAATATCAAATTCGGGAAAAAAAAAAATTTTCAATATTTGGATTTTCAGAGTCACATCTGTCCGGTCTCATATCAAACAATGACACTGCAATTCCAGGTTATAATGTTGTTCGTAGAGATCCTAAAACAAAACATGGAAACTGGTATTATGGTATATCTTCATCAGTCAGTAAAATTCCAGAGGATGCATTTTTTTTAGAGCAATATAACGTAGAAACAGTCTGGATTGAGATCCAGCTTAAATTTAATAAGCCTATACTTATATGTTTTCTCTACAGAAATCCAGCTGAAACATGTCGACTGGATTGACCGTTTCACGTTAATGATGGAAAAACGCACATGATGAATCCAAAGACATCATGATATTAGGGGATTTTAATATAGATCTACTAAAATAAATAAAAAAGTGGAACTATGTTTTTGAGTCACTTGGTCTCACACAACTAATCAAAACTCCTACGAGGGTCACTGAGATATCTGAAACACTGATAGACCATTTATATGTTACAAATCCAGAAAACCATTCTGAGACTAGTGTACCTGTTTATGGATGCAGTGATCACTTCCCAATTTGTTGCACTTGGTCAAAAAAAGGGTATCAAAATTCCAAGGTTAAACCATATAAACGATTACCTTTAGAAACTTTTTCAAAATTTGATAGTGAGACAAATTTCTCTCTCTGACCTTTTAAATCCCCTCTAAATAAAGTGTATCAATATACAGAACCCAATCAGGCTCTTGAAGTTTGGTACTCCATCCTTTCTATAGTGTATACAACAAACATGCCCCGCTCCAAACCCAAAAGAGGTCAAACATCAGATAAAAAACTCCTTGGCTAACAAAAGAGATACAGAACGCTATTTACCAAAGAGAGTACCTGTTAAAAAATGGCCCTCGTGAAGAATACAAAAAAAAAAAAGAAATAAAGTAAACATCTCTCATAGAGCAGAGAAAAGAAAATATTTTTTCTAAACTTAATTAGTGAAAAGAAAGACAGCAAGTCCGTATGGAAAGCCATCCATGGATTACAAAATAAACATATTTCCTCTGTTTCAAACATAACGAATGATATATCTACCAGTAAACTAAATCACTATTTTACAACAGTAGCAGATCAAATAATTCATGATGATAAATCAAATGATAATGACCTAGAAGAATTACAAAAATACTGCAGGGGGAAAAAAAACATCCATTCAGATTTAGATTCATTCAGCCTTCTAGATGTGTTCATTCTGTTCTCGCGTCCCTTAGGCGATTGAAGCAGACAGCCACTCGTGGAATTTGACGGTATAGATGGCAAAATTCTAAAGCTCTCTGCACCCGTTATCGCAGAAAACGTTAACTTACATTTACAACCTCTGTATAGATAAACAATGCTTTCCAGATACCTTAAAAAAAGCAAAAAAAAATATACCAATATACAAATCAGGAAACACTACTGATCCATCAAATTATCGACCTATTTCGATTCTATCAGTTCTTTCTAAACCATTAGAACTCCACATCAATAAATGTCTCCATTCCCATGCAGAAAAATATGATTTAATTCACCCAAATCAATCAGGGTTCAGAGAAAACCATTCGTGCCACACAGTGCTAACTAAGTTAATAGATAGATGGCTTTTAAACATGAACAACAAGCAATTTTTTCAATTCTTCTTTTTGTAGATTTCGCAAAAGCTTTCGACGTTATAAATCATGAACTTTTACTCAGAAGAAAACTAACTTTGTATAAGCTATCATACAAACAACCCTGAAACTGATTTCATCTTTTCTCTCCAACAGACAACAAAAATGTGTCCGTAAACACATACAAATCTGATTTTCTTCCCAACAAATTTGGTGTCCCACAAAGGGTCGGTATTAGGTCCTCTATTGTTTTCATTTTACATCAATGATCTGCCATTGTACTTGAAAATAAACAGTGAAATGTTCGCTGATGACACAACCTTAGACACAAGTAATTCTGATGCCAAACAGGTTTGCAGTGACATGCAAGAAAACATCAATCTCTTGGTTAAATGGACACGATTTAATCACATGGCTCTCCATCATCCTCATAAAACTAAATTCATGATGATAACTACTAGACAGAAACGTCAAACTCTAAGCCAGAATCTGCCAGTACTTTGCATTTCTAACGAAAACGTCGAAGAAGAAGTAACCAGTCACAAAGTCTTGGGAATAACAATAGATAATAATCTTACTTGGTCAAAACACTTAGAGTCTTTATCTAGAGAAAAACGTTGCAAGAAAAAACTACATCTTCTAAAAAGGATTAAGAACTTCTTAAATTTGCATGCAAGAAAAAAACTATTCTTTCACTCTTACATTCAGCCTTTTATTGACTATGCCTCAACGCTTTGGGACTCAGCGCAGCGAGCAATAATTCACTCAAACCACTAATTAGCCTTCACAAAAGAGCTGTCAAAGTAACGTTAGGTCGACCATCCTCGCTGGCAGACTCAGACTATAAACAATCAGGCATTCTCCCATTCAAAGCCAAACTTCTATACAATAAAGGGGCTCTTTATGCATAAGGTACTCCATGGAAATGCTCCACTTTCTCTGACAAATATGTTCACTTTTAACGACTATCGACATTCACATAAAATAAACCTCCCGTTTGCAATGATTAATCTATACAAGTCTAGTTTGGCGTAATTCTGGAGGTTGGCTATGGAACCATATTCCTCAAGAACTAAAAAATCAATCAAACTTTAAAAAATTCCTTTATCTCTGACTATCTATTGCCAGTCGGTCGGTCGGTCGGTCGGGTCGGTCCGTCGGTCTCTCTCTCTCTCTCTCTCTCTCTCTCTCTCTCTCTCTCTCTCTCTCTCTCTCTCTCTCTATCTCATTTCACCCCCCCCCCACCCCTCTTGCCCTGATTATTGTGTTTTCTTCTTGTTGTTCTTGGTAGTGGTGGTGGTGGTGGTGTTGTATTGGTTTCTTTTTCTTTTCTTTCTTCTTTTGTCAAAGGTTCTCATGCAAGCAATTGTTGTCCGTCCGTCCGTCCGTCTGTCTGTCTGTCTCTCCATTCGAAGCTGTGGATATCAGGCCGGGATAGGTCAGAGTCCGCAAAGCACCAGACGACTCTAGGTTTCGTAAACCAGGAAAAAATATATATATAAAAAAAAAAACCAGCAGCTCACCTACTCACTCCCCATCCGCCCCTCCCCACAAGAAACAAATAACATGAATACGCAATAGCCTAAAGGCCTCGATCTTGGAAGACATTATCGTGGGGGAGCGGAGGGGGAAGGAGGAAGTGGGGGGTGGGGGGGGGGGGGGGGGGGGGGAGAGGGAGAGGGAGGGAAAGGGAGGCAGGGCAGGGGGGGGGGGGGGGGGGGTAGTAAAACTAATGCATGAATTCTGAAACACGTAGGAGGGGAAAAATCGATAAAAAAAAAGACGACAATCTGATATACATTGACAGTTTGGGTCATCAGAGGGAGGACAAAAAACGCACCCAATGGCGGAACAATCCAGGGAAAGTATGCCGCGTTCGTGTTCACCCACTCGCAGTTTAAACACCGGAGTAGAAAGCCTTCCACTGGCTAACTCCCATAGACAGACTTGAAAAGGAACATGCCTTGATGCCGATCCACTCAAAGAACATTTCTCCACCCAGTGGAATGTGTGGATGCGAAGTCCGGATAGGCACAGAGCAAAAGCACAGCCTCCGACTGGAGAAGCTCACACTGATGCAGCGTCCCGGACCAAAATTCAGGTGTCAGGGAAATTAGCGGGCAGACAATGGCCAACTGAGCTAACACATCAACACATGGACTGATGAGGCGTAACCCAAGGAATTTCAAGGATCATCTCAGAAAGGAAAAAAGGAGGGCGAACATACCACTCTCGCTTCGAAGAACAGAATATCAGAGGGGGGAAGCGGCCGCCACAGCTAAACTGAAGGAAGAATTATTATTGCGTCGCCAACCAAAGCCAAAACTGGCATAAATTCTAGGCAGGCCCACAAAGGCCTGTTGTGAGCCACATTTCTGGTTTTATCTGGCAGAAAAACACAAAAATGACATAACACACATGTCAACTGAGATGATATCCAAGATTTCTTCATTATTATTAATTGCAAATGCAGGCACGGTTGGATCGGTGTATGAGTGCATAAGTGGCGAGCGCGCGGCCGCGATGTGTGTGTATGGTGTGTGTATGGTGCGTTGCGTATGAGTGTGTGTGTGTGTGTGGTGTGTGGTGTGTGTGTGTGTGTGTGTGTGTGTGTGTGTGTTATGTTCACACACACACACACCACACACACAACACACACACACCACACACACACACACTCGCGCACACACACATACACAACACACACACACTTCACACACACACACACACACACACCCACACACACACACCACTCACCACACCACACACACACACACATGTTTGTCAGTAATTCTGGTATGTACTTGATCAAAAAGTTATTCTGTGCATTTATTTAAAAATGTTTGTTGTCCTTGGCTACAACTCTGGTGTTCGCCATAAGAGTTCAATTAGTATAGCACAGAGTAGCTCTCCTATTCATTCATTACGTCATCAGTGCCTCTCAATCAATCAGTTAATTGTACATCATTCGTGTCGTTCGATTATTCATTCATTCATGTTACGTTCATCATTCAATCATTCACTACTCATCTCATTCAGTGTACGCTTCTTCTTTCATCAAAACAATTGACCTATACCTTTTTTTAGACTTCATTTTGCAAGTGTTATTAATTTCATTGTTCGTTCGTCCGTTTTCTCTACACGTTCGGCATCAAGTACAAAAATACACTCGGAGAGGACTGGGCATAAAAATTCAACAACACATTTGGCAAAGACTTTGAAGCTTCTGCCACGAAGTTGCCAAAGAAACACAGACACGTCAGCGGACAGGATCAGTATACTTGCCTCTCGCTAGTTGAGTTCCGTCCCTTGCTTCGAGTCCGGCCCTTGCTTCAGGAAGGCATTTCATTACTTCCTGTTAGTCTCATTGGCTCTGTGTCTGCCTGCTGCTCACAGTTGTCTGTGCGTTCACCACATTTCGCCACCACACAGTGTCGAACTGTGCACAGTTTGAAGCGCACACACGTACGTTTTTCACGATATGTGGAAGGCTACATGCAGATGGTTGACTAACACCACAGCGGAACAGTGGACAATAAAAAGAGGGCAATGAGAGGGGCAGCCCGCCCAAATGTTTAGCGACCTGTGTGAGCCAACGTGACTTCCTCCGATAAAGATGAATGGTGTTGAATTCTAGGCGAGACATCCATCCATTCCACCCTGCATCTTTGATCTTATACGAGGGCGACATACTGATCCATTCCACACTGCATCTTTGATCTTTGAGACGACGGAAGGAAAAGAAGGAAAACTCGGTAGTAGTTTTCACATTCCGGCGGTTTTGTTCGTTTACACACATCAGGCTGTGAAAAGAATCTTCATTCATTTACAAAAACGAAATAAAAAAAAAACGATGAAGCTTCTTTGATGAAGGAAAAGGCGACGTTGACAGAGACGACTTAAAAACTCTCACTCTTGTAATTATTGAATCCTGCTGTGACCGAACGAGTTTACAAAGTTCTTTCTTCTGTTCTCTCATTCAAGAAGGCCATCAAGTGTAAAGAAGGAATAACCCTCGGGGCGTAAATTGGGCATAACAAGTTCGACTATTTCAGCTTGCAGTTTATCCAGTCTCGTAAGAAGTTGAAGGATAAGCGCCGTTAAGCGGACAGGAAATTTGGCGTATACGTTGAGCCCGTCTCCCTAGTTGGAGTTCCGTCCCTTGTCATTCAAAAGGCATTCACTACTTCATGTTAGTCTCATTAAAGAGGAAACTGCCTGCTGCTCACAGGTTGTCTCTTCGAAGTCACCACACACACAAAAACCACCACAGTGGTCGACCCCCTGTCAGTTTGAAGCGTATGTGACGTGTTTTCACATAAAGGGGGAAGGCTACCATGCAGAAAGGTAGAACTAATCCGTGGAACAGTGAGCAAATAAAACCACGGGCAAATGAGAGGGCAGCCCAGCCCCAAATGTTTAGCGACCTGTGGGAGCACCAACGAGAACTCCGATAAAAAAAAAAATGACACCCTGTTATTTCTAGTTCTTGTACAATCCACTCCATCCAGGACCACACCCTGCAGAACTTTGATGAACTTAATTCAGGCCCGACATCTGATCCATTCCCACCTCCACCTCCCCTTCAGTATTCCGCTCGTTGGAGACGATGAGGAATCAAGAAACTCGGGAGAGCATTTGGAGGGCGGCGGGACAAGAAAGCAGCTGACGCAACCCAAATCAGCTGTAAGAAATCGGACGGCAAACGAAAAAACGATGAAGGAAAAGGAGGGAAAGTGAGGCAAACGACAGAGAGTATATAGACTTAAACCCCCTTTTGTTCTAATTTCAATTATTGAAATCCTGTTTGGATGAACAGAGTTTAAAAAGCTTTTCTTCCTCTTCATATCAATATTAGAGAAGTTAATATGAACTGAATAAGGGCAGTGTACATTTTTCACAAGGCGACATATATCAGTCTTGAGCTTATCCAGTAAGTAAGGCATTTCACGGATAAGCTCTTAACCAGTCATGAGAGTAAACTTGGCGTAGCTGAGGCCAAGTGTCTTACTCAAGTGTTCTGTCCATTCAAGCTTTAACCCATGTCAGTTTTCCGACGAAAGAGGAACACAAATCTAATATTTTTTTTTGTTCTTCAAAGTAAAAAACACAAAAAGCTGAACACCATCATTTAAGCGTATTGACGTGTTTACTTTAAAGACAGTCTCTATCATAGAAGGATAGAAATAATAAAAAAGAAGCGACGCAAAAATGAAACACACACACGCACGCACGCCCCCCCCCCCACCTCCCCCCCCCCCCCCCCCCCCACACACCACACAACACACAAATACCTTTGTGTCGATCAAACTAAAAAAAAAAGACACTACCTATTTCTTGTTCCGTCCAATCCAAAGGAGAAAGGAGGCAGGAATGTTAGCTGACAGAACCGCATGAATAATTCACGTACCTTCTGATCTCTTTCCCACCTCCAGCCTCCCATCAGTATTCCGCTCGTGCAGCAGTGATGAGGGATCCAGAGCGAAGAGAAGCTTTTGGAGGGCGGTTTCGGACAAGAAAGCAGCTGATGACGCAACGCAAGTGCTAAGTTCATGGATAAACCGATGGCAGCACGATTAGGGGAGGGCAATGTGAGGTAAGAGTATATAGGCAAGGCAACCCATTGTGTTGTGTTTTCACAAAACACAGATGGACAGAACATAAACTATTATCTAGGTACTCTATATGCATTATATATATATATATATTATATATGGTGTGTGTGTATGTTGTGTGTGTGTGTGTGTGTGTGTGTGTGTGTCTGGATGTTTATATATATGCATAATAGCGCGTTCAGTCTGTTTGCGAATGTGTGTATCTGGTGATGTCCCGTCTGTCTTTGTAACTGGCATCTTTTTGCTTTTGGTTTTACAAATCCACCGTGTTCATCTGATTTTCTCTTTCAAATGTTGACTCTTTGGCATGCTGGGAAGATCAGAAGTGATTCACTTTGGTGCTAGAAAGCGGAATCGGGATTTTAAGAAAGTCAAAAACATTCCTCGTGTCCTTGGCCTACACCCGTGCATTCGTCAGCCTGAATAGCTCCAGCTGGAGTACACCGGGACTCGAGCTGAAGGTCCGTAGGGTGGTCGTGCCCATTCGCCGGGATTCAGACACTTGTTTTGAAGTCCTGCCTAAGGGCAACCCAGTTATGTAAGCAGGAAATGATTTGTGGCCGCCGATGCTTCTGTCAACAATACGAACTATATCTTTGAGGATGCCTCAGAAGATTTGAAAACAGAATTTATCCAAAAGAAAAAAACAGAACACCACTACACGCACGCACGCACGCACGCACGCACACACACACACACACACACACACATCTTCAATCTTAACGTTCGGTCATAGTACCATATTCAGGACTGGTTTTTTTTTTTCTGTTTTTCTAATCTTGATGAGCATCCTCAAAAGATACAGTTTATATACGGCAAAGGGTTGTTTGTTTGGTAGGTCGGGGAGTGGAGGTTGAGTGGGAGAATAGGGATGCAAGGTGTGAAAAAATGACGGGAACAGGGGAGGGGGGAGAAGCAGAAGGATATGGGGATAGCAAGGGGGGAAGGAAAAAAAGGAGTTACGGGGATACAACAGGGGAGGGGGGACGGGGGGGGGACAGTTGGACCGATATGGGGATGGAGGGCGATTGGCGATGGGAAGGGGAGGGTGGGGGGGGGGGGTGTCACAGGAACCCGGAGGGGGGGGGAACGAGGAGGGGACGGGGGATGGGAGAAAAGAAGGGGGGGAAAGGGGCGATGGGGGGGGAGGGGGGAGGGGTTGGTGGGGGGGGGGGGGGGGGGAGGGGGGGGGAAATTGGGGGGGGAAGGGGGAAATGAGATGGGGGGAAGGGGGGCTGGGAACGGGGGGGGGGGGAGGGAAGCAGGGGGTGGAGGGTGGTGGAAATTGACATGGGGGGGGAACAGGGGGTGGATCATGGAGAGTGGGGATTGAGTGAGCGGAGGAACCTGGGGTTGCCATGGAGATGGGGGTCGGGAGAGTGGGGTGGGGGGTGTCATCCCCGGACAAGGGGAAACACCACCGGGTTAGGAAACGTGGTTAGACACACCTTTTATGAAGATACCCGGGGGATTCGAACGTCTGGTCCCTAGCCTCCAAGTGGACACCAAGAACACCACCACCGCCCGCCTCGGGTTACATGGTGACATGGCAAGGACGAACACGGGTAGAACGGGTAGTACACCTTTTTACTATGAAGATAACCGGGGATTATGGATTCGAACGTCTTGGTCCCTAGCCTCCCAGTAGACCAAGAAACCACCAACGACCAGCAGTGTGCCATCGCCTTCCCTGCCGCCGCGACTGCCAACCACAGATACTCTTTATTTCCCCAAGAACCATCCGAGACTGGGAACCACCTGCCCCTTGAGACTGCAAACTCTCCTTCACTCGGCACATCATTCTTAAGAGTGTGATACAAAATCAATAAACTCCCCTCCCTCCCTCCTTTTTTTTTTTTTTTTTTTTCATTTGCTCTCTAATGCTGCACTAATTCCGAACCGCTACGTATCACGTAACTATCAACGGCACAGCTGCTGGACATTACTGGGAACAGAAGAAGCAGAAGAAATGTGGAACGGGATTTTCCCCATCCCCTAGATCATATATGCAGGTACAACTAGCTGCTGAAAGGTCCCTTTCTGTGTCAACACAGCCACACGATGACCTGCGCACGTTACAGGTTCTGTAATCAGTGATGTCATCGTTTGGTGAGATACTGACACGGAAAGGTAACCAGAGTGCAGTAGGTTTGTTTGGGAGAGAACACTGGGTGGTGCCATGTATTTCCTATTGTTCACTGAATTGCTGTGATGAACACTCAGCAGTAACACTGCCAATCATTCGTTTGTTGCGGCACCGGCATAGTCTGCTGGCTTTTTTTTGTGTGTTTTTTTTTTTTTTTTTTTTTTTTTTTTTGCTGTATGTGTAAACAAAACAAGCCTATGCAACCGAGCAGTTGTGTGTGTGTGTGTGTGTGTGTGTGTGTGTGTGTGTGTGCTGTGTGTGTGTGTGTGTGTGTGTGTGGTGTGTGTGTGTGCGTAGCGGTGTGTGTGCGTGTGCGTGGACCTGTGGTGTGTGGTTCCATGGATTCTCGCTACGATACCAAGCTTTTTATCGGTCTCCCACTTTATCATTATTATTATAATGAATACTTCCATAGCGCCTATTCGCTCGACCAGAGACCAAGCTCTAAGAGCTTTACAAACCACACTAGTTTACATAACGGACTGCCTACCTGGGCATGCGACTGAGAGCTGCCAGCTAGCGCTTCATTCAGTCGGTTTACCGTGTCATCCAGTCCCATATCATTCAATCTATCCCTTACTCACTCGTTCCCGTCATCAATCCCTTACGCTTCCTTCATTCTTCCATTTCTTACGCAGGGTGCATGCTATGTGTAACGTGTCATCCCATACCGACGGGGGCCAAACTGGCCTTCTGTTCCGAAAGTTGGTGATGGGGATTTTACGTGTGTGCAATATGTTATGCGTGCGCGTTCACACACACGGAACCTCGGTTTATAATCTCATTCGAAGGACTGTAAATGGGAAATGGAGTCCAACACCAATGTTAAACGCCGCCGAGGGACCCCCCCCCCCCCCCCCCCCCCACCCGTACTGAAACGGTCCGACGGAGATTCGAACCTGCAACCCAGGATCACCAAGATTACGAGTCCGGCGCTCTACCATCTGAGCTATTGCGCCCCCCCCCATCATCAGTTTTTAAAACAACGTCTCCCATCAAATTCATGGAAGAGAAAAAGAAAAGAAAAATAAAGTGGGACACATGCTGAAAAAGTCTAGTGGGTGGGTGAGACAACCTCTACAAAAACACAACAAAAAGAACTTGATGTCAGCTCTAGATCACTTGCCCGCTGCGGCCCAGATTCATGATGACACGTGAGTCAAGATAGGCAAACTCCTCCACCGCGTCTGCTGTGGCCGCACCATGGCGGATGCAAGGTCTTGTTAAAGGATGTGTGGCGTCAGAGATGTGTTTGCAGAGCGCACCTGTCGATCCCTGACCAAAGCATGCTTTTAGTGAACATGGGTTGTGGTTTGTATCAATGGACAGAGAGACTTGCCTAACGTATCTGTGTTTCGTGACTACAAAATTTTTTTGACAGGGGTGGAAGACTGTGTATGTATATATTCATTCATGTATTCCTTGTATGTTTCCCTTTTTTGGTATTTGTTGAATACATATTTTCATGAATTAAATCAATACTGACTAAAATGTATCCCTGTCCGATACAATACAGTACACACACAACATACATAATGTTAATACGCCCACAAGCACTTGCACCACCGCTGCACTTGCGCATCCACACTTCTTTGTGGCAAGTGTCTTAATCTATAATGAAACGAACCTCTTTAGCGTGTACACCCCGCCTACAACACCACTTCTATTTTCGTTCTCCTGCCTTTTTTCAATAATACTTTCAGCGCTAACAGGAAATCGAGGGTTTGTTTTGTTCGTTTTGCTGGTCTTTGCCCAGAATGGTAAATCTGCCTTGTTTATTTTCTTTTACGTAACATCATTCTGGTCGAGAACACAAAACTTAACAGAAAGCTCCGAACACAGTCGCCATTCATTTAAAGCTAAGGGGTCTAGGGGAGGGGGGGGTGGGATTAATATAGGGGAGAGGTAGAGGAGGGGTAAATAAGGGAGGGGGACGCGGGGTCATATGTCTGGGTTGAACAGCAACAATGCAAGATGATCTTCTTCCGTTTTTTGCTGATACATAACGTTTTACTTAAATAACATGTGCTATGTATGCGCGAGCGTTTTCACCTACCATAACATGTCTTCGTTTATGCGCGAACATTAAACCAGCAAAACGCATCCAGACACACACATGACAAGCACACACACAACATAGGTGGCACCAGACACAGCAGGGGACGACACATACGCAGAGAGAGAGGGTAGAAAGGGGGGCGGAAGGGAGAGAGCGAGAGTCAGAGAGTGAGAGTCCCGAAAAGAGGGAAGAGGGATGAGGAAGAGGATCTTCTTTTTTAGATTGTGGGGATTCAGACCCCACTCTCGAGAAGGGATTGAAGAGAAGACAACATTTTTTCTTCTCTTCTCAGTTTTAGAGGAATAACGTAAGACTAAAATAAGGATGTGCCTATGTATCGCTGCGTTCACACACACACAACACAAGCCGAGCCCCTGCACGCGACGCCCATGCAGGCACGCACTTTGCATACTTTTCCACACTCACAGAGCACCGACACAGGAGAGACTGAGAGAGAGAGTGATCTTCGCATGTTGAGAGAAGCAGAGGAGATTTGAGAGAAGGAGCATTCATTGCCCCCCCCATTTTACCTAGACAGATAAATATAAAGAAAAACCATTTTATCTCTTGAGGGGGGGGAAAAAATGCTTTTAAATGCCGACACACTTCTCCTCACGTGTCAATCCAAATTGCCAGAACTGGCGTTTTTGCCATTTCAGTGGGTACTACATTCAAGGCAAGCTGAGATCACAAACAAGACATTCTGGTTGCAAAACAGTAACTTGCTTTTAGATAACCCACACTTGTTTATAGCGTAAATGCTGATTCAATTTATTCGGGTGCAAAAATAGCGCAACCAATATCACAGTTTAAAAAAAGAGGAAAACCAAACCAATTACCCATTTGCACCATTTTGAAGTCCTCATCAGTTACACAAATTAGATACCAAAAAAAACCCTGTTTGGCTCATTCCTTTTATAGTCGAGTCTCCCCTGTGCACGAGGATACATCTTTCTACTGAGACTCTGATCCGGCGTTTACTATTCTCATGTTCCCCCTTATCGTACACTGGTAAATAAATAAAAATAAAATCACCAAATATAACAAATAAAATGCCCTTCTCCCAATAAACCATAAAGTTCCAGGAAGAACACTATGGCGTGTATACGCAATACCATTTTGGCCCGCCCCCACAGTATAAAATAAAATCATATCTGTCACTAAATAGGATAATAATAAAAATATCTTCCCTCCCAACGTAAACAAATCCGGCGTAAATAATCTAAATAAAAATGTCTACAGTCATAATAATATATAAATAATAAAAAATCCGCATATCTTGAACAAAAAGACATTAAATAATCTAAATAAATTATAATATATAAATAAAATATAACCCCTGCCACGTAACGTCCGAGATATTCTTGCAGCAAACACAGAACGATGGCATTTACAATCTGCAGAGCAGATAAGTGACCACTTTTTACCTAAATTCAGATATGTGTTTATTACAATATCAATCCGATATGGCCCCACGGGAATCCGCAAACAGCATTCATGGTCCCACCTGCAGTATGTGCAAGACCCGATCTTGGGCCACCCCCCCCCCACTCGATTACAATCGGCAAAAAGACATGGCCTACGTAGGCACCCATTCGATAGCCCCCCCCCAGATACTTTGATCCCATTGTGAACTCGCACAAAGAGCACCTATGCCAGTGCCGATAATGCAGACACGAGATATGACCCCCCCACATGAACCCACTCGTGAAACATTACAAGAGGATATGGCAATACATTACCCATCTGCATTTTTACAATCCCTCGACCCACAAAACCTTAATGCTAAACCACTGTTGAAACCCACTCGCAACGGAGATATGGCCCCTTACAATTTGCACGATATGAACGCTCCTCCCCTCACACGACCCCCACCACACGCCACCTGGCACCCCACTGCCCCCAGCTGAGAACCACCCTATTTGTAACGTATGACCACACTTCCCCCACCTACCCATCTGCAACGAGCGATCCCCACCTTGT
>JADBJO010009494.1:52500-55000 GCA_016801955.1 Conus betulinus | reverse complement strand
CCTCCTCCCATCTCCACCACCCTTCCCCCCCCTCTCTCTCTCTTTCCACTCATCCTCTCTCTCTCTCTCTCTCTCTCTCTCTCTCATACACACATTCATGTCTGAGAGGAATCCTAAGACAGTGCTGCTTGCCTAGAAAGGCGCGAAGCACGGAGTTTCCTGTGTTTCCTGTCTGGCATCATCCCACTGTTGTCCGGAGCAAGTTCAAAGCGACTTGACGAACGGTCATTCCACTCCTTGTTGCTGTGTAACGGAAAACATTTTTAGGGTTTTGCACAATGAGCTGGTGGAGGGTCTTGCTGGGTAAATACATGACTACACCTCACTTGACAATCGAAGAGCCGACAGGCCCACTCAAAATATTACCATGGTGCTATCTTTGTGTTAAGTCGACTAATTCCAACGCCACCTGGCTTGCGACGTGGAGGGCAGATAGAAACGGGGAGAAAAAAAAATGGAGAAAGCGCGTACCTCCGCCACCACACAACATTATTTTCCAGTCAAGGCAAATTATAGTACGTCCGGACTGGAAAAGTTTCTTATGTTCTTGCATGCTCAAGAATATGGAAAATAATTATAAAATGTCAACTTATATATCCATAAAAGTTTCTGCTCCTTCGTCAAAATATATTTCTGCACTTACAGCTCCTCATATGCGAACAGTGACGTCACATTGTTCAAGATCACTGGAAAATCTGTGATAATCTACCTGAACAGATCCTGGATTCGCTCATTGATTCGGACTATAGGCAGGAAACTTAAGTTTAATGGGTTCGGTACTGTCTATATTCCATTTGTCCTTATGTGAAATCCTTTCTGCAGTTTCTGCGAAATACAGCCGACAAACAGGCAGACCTAAAAAGAAGAAGAAGAAAAGAAGAAGAAGAAAAAGAAGAAAGAAGAAGAAGAAGAAGAAGAAGAATAAGAAGGAAGAAGAAGAAAGAAGAAGAAGAAGAAGAAGAAGAAGAGAGGAGAAGAAGAAGAAGAAGAAGAAGAAGAAAGAAGAAGAAGGAGAAGAGGAAGAGGAGGTAGAAGAAGAAGAAGAAGGAAAAGAGGAAGAAGAAGGAGGAGGAGGGGGAGGAGGAGGAGGAGTAGAAGAAGAAGAAGAAGAAGAAGAAAGAAGAAGAAGAAGAAAAGGAAAAGCATCTTTCTAGCATTTTCATGCAATTGGAGTTTCACTGCCAAAGCAGTCCAACAGGCTGCAGAGTCAGAACCACCACTCCAGCCATCAGCACAGTCATCCATTGTGTGGCACGCCCCAGTAAACAAAACGTGTTTGAAAAACCCGCCGCTCTGAACAGTTTGGGCCTGTGTGGAATATGTCTCCAGAAACATTACCGTGTGACGCAGGCCTGATGCTCTATCAAAACACGTGTGCAACAAACCTTCACCCTCGTTTGCAGGTTTCAGGAGTCCCATGATCGGTTGCTGGTGAAGATAAGGATTTAGTGTCGTAAAAGAATGGGCCCAGTTCGTCGAATAAGCAGGGGAAGAAGATATTTTTGTGTTGAAAAGCCAAAGTCCCGAATTTTAATGGTCATACAGCAGCCAAATAAAAAAGGTCCTTGTATCTGTGTTACCCGGCATGATGAAAAGCGGAGCCCATCCCTCTCCTTCTGTGACATTTAACCATCACTGAAATGAAGAGATATCCATTTATTGCTGGATGGAGAAAGGGATTTTCAGCCGAAAACTTTCGACCTCTGAAGTGATTCGAACTCGCAACCCTTAGCACAGCAGACACACACTCTAACCATTTGAGCACAGGCCGGCCCTTATACGGGAAAGGGGAAGGAAAAGGAGGTGAAAAGGGGAGAGGAGGGGGTGCTATCAGTCGGTAGTATGGAACGAAATATCTCACAAGTGTGTGTGTGTGTGTGTGTGTGTGTGTGTGTGTGTGCGTGTGTGTGTGTGTGTGTGTGTGTGTGTGTACGGGATGGGTGTGTGGGAGATGGGGGTACAGGGGGAGAGGAGAAGTGAAGGGGGAGGGGAGGGTGCGTGAAAGGTTATTGAATAGAAAAAAAAACTCTTGGGAATTTGTTTGGTTTAGTTTTGTAAATGTATAGAATTTAGGGGCCTCTTCTCTCGATTTAAGACAATAGACACTAGCTAAAATTCGTCAAATTATTAACGTACAATAAGACTTCAAAATGCACACTTCCCATGAAGGCTTTGTTAATTGAAAAGATCAATTCAGATTGAATCAATTTTCCTAGTTTTCCTCTGAGGCATGTTGAAATGACCTGTAACACTGCTAACTAACAAATCAAGTCAACTCTGACTGAATTTTGGAACTTGTTACGGCCAATGTAAACGGACAATGCAAAGTACTTCCGGTAGAAAGGTTTCTCGTTTTGGAGCAGCAGACTCTAATTATAGATCATCAAACGCCGACAGTGATTGGTCACTTACTTACTTAGGCTCATAGCTCGAGGGTGAGCATAGGCCATCGACAACACACCCCGTCATCACACTCGGTTCTGGGCTGCTCGTTGAACGC
>JADBJO010009494.1:37500-47500 GCA_016801955.1 Conus betulinus | reverse complement strand
CATGCTTTAGTAGTACCATTGTTGTTTTAGCATTCTTTACCAAAGCGTATGAAACTCGCCATACTTTAGAAGCACCAGTGCTGCTTATCACTCCTTACAGAGATGTATGAAACACGCTAGTACCAATGCCATTTACCTTTCCTTATAAAGATGTGCAAAATGGGCCATGCTTCATACGTACCAGCGCGTTTACCATTTTACGCGGGTTTACAATAATGTACAAAATGCGACATGCTTCAGAAGCAATTCTTTTCACATTTTACCGTGGTAAATGAAACGCACATTGCTCCAGTACCACTGACGTTTCTCACACCTTACCATAACAAATAAAACACACCAAACTTCAGTGCCAATACTGTGTACCAGGTCCATCCGTGGTGTACGAAATGCCTCAAATTTCAGTACCACGGCTGTTTGTCACACCTGACCCTGGCGTATGAAATTCGCCTGGCTTCAGTATTATTGCTGTACCAAACTTTACTGCGGTGAATGGAATGCATGTACCATGCTCCAGTACCAGTGGTGTGAAACGACATCTTACCGACTGGAAACAAACGGACCGTGCTTCAATACCAGGCCTTTTACCACACCTTACCTCGGTGAATGAAATGTGCCGTGCTTCAATACCAATGCTTTTACCACACCTTACCATGGTGAATGAAATATACCATACTTCAGTACCAGTGCTTTACCACACCTTACCATGGTGGATGAAATGTATCATGCTGCAATACCAGTCCTTTTTACCGTACTTTACCTTGGTAAATGAAATGTACCATGCTTTAGTACTAATGCCATTACCACACCTTATCGTGGTGCATGCCATGCTTCAGTACCAATGCTTTTACCACAACTTACCGTGGTAAATGAAATGTTCTATGCTTCAATACCAGTCCTTCTTAAAAAACATCTTACCGTGGTAAATGAAATGTACCGTGCTTCAATGTCGTGCTTTGTTTTGGTTGTTTGGATGAATACATCAACATTTTTTATGTACACGTAGTTCTTGCAATGAATCTGAACGATGAATTTTAGCCTTCAGAGTGGAGTGACTCCGGCCGGAAATTGAAAAAAAAAAAAAAAAACCAAAAACAGAATTACTACGCTGCCAAAACGAAAGAACAAACGCAATACAAAATAAACACAACGCGTTTCGACCTATTGGGTCTTCTTCAGGCGGGAGAACTAACGTTCCAAACAATGAGAAAACAGGACGAACAGACAACAGTGGAGAACAAGGAAGAAATGGAAACAAAAGACAGAGCTGAAGAGTGTCCGAGAAGGGGAAATTTACAGTTTAGAATTTCTAGATGGTGGGGTGGGGGGGGGGGGTGATACAATTCATACTGAAAGACACCCCCCCCCCCCCCTACTCCTTGAGGCGAAGGAGTACTTCTTAGTTCTCAATGGCGAGGTTTGGCAATAGGTCGCCTACATCTCAATGATTGACGTCACCAACATGGATGAGTTGTCTTATCAAGAACCGAAGAGTAATTTTTGGCGCCCTCTGCACGGAGTTCACTCACGCGGGCTCCGCGACTCAGCAATTACCGTCAGTGGGAGGCTTAGTAGGCGGTGTGCTGAATATGCTGGAACAGAACAGGCCCCACTGAAACACCACTGAAGTGACTCGGCAGCAGTGCTGTGTCTCCTCCGGTGTGTTTCCTCTCGACGGCTTGCTCCCTGTAGATTGTCAGTGCCGGGGTTGCGGCGGGGGCTGGACTGTGGCTGTGGAGGGGGGGGGGGGGGGAGAGGTTGCCTGAATTTGGGTGAAATGCCACTGAGGTGGCATAGAAAATGGGACACACAAAAAGGAAAAAAAAAAAAAAAAAAAAAAAAAATAAAAAAAAACAGCAGGAAAAAAGTGGTTACTTCATTCAATCAAACGGTATTCAGTGCGCTGGATCTCATGTTAGATCCTCGGTATCTTGTATTCTTTGTGAAAATGCCGAAGACTCAAAAGGCATTCAACGAGGTGTTTCCAAAGCAGGTAAAGCGAATGAAGAATTGAGGTAAAAAAAAAAAAAAAAAAAAGTAAAAAGGTAGACATCGTAGAAATAGATGGCAACAAGTTGGCGAAGATCAGGAAAAAAAAACCTTAAGGGAAACCTGGAAAAGGATGGGAAAAGCAGGAAAAGATGGCTAAAGCATAAAACAGTGAGGAAATGTAGAATAAAAAAAAAACAAAAACGGAAGATCTTCTTAAAAAAAAAAAAAAAAGTAGGAAAAAGAAGGGTATGTCCGGAGAGTAGAAAAGACGGAGACCGAGAGGGGCGGCGATGGAGGTGGGTGGGGGGGGTGGGGGCTTCGTCAAATCGTCTGAGCGTTTACCTTCAGAGGTGAAGGTCGTGAATTCCACCTACTGGTAGGGTCGGAATTTGGGGGGGGGGGGGGGGGGGGGGGGGGGGGGGGGTTTGAACACCTTTTCTGCAGACGTATCAGTAAGTGGGTATATGATTCAGGACAGGAAAGTTAAACGGACGGCGGCGAATGGAGAGGGATAGGCTCCGCCTCTCCACCATGCTGTGCCCTAGGCACAGTAAATTTCTGATTGTTCACTGCTCCTGCACCTGTTTGGTTATATAGATTTAACCTTTAAACCTTCAAAGTGGGGTGACTGCTGGCGGAAAATGAAACGAGAGCGAAAAACAGAATCACCGGGCCGCCACTTGATGGAACAAATTACAAAATAAACACAGCACGTTTTGACATACTGGGTCTTCCTCAAGCCGGACAAATAGCATTCAAAACAATGAAAACGTCACCATCATCATCGTCATCATCGTCATCATCATCATCATCATCATCATCATCATCATCATCATCATCATTATCATCATCATCATCATTGTCGTCGTCGTCGTTGTCGTTATCATCATCCCCATCATCATCATCGTTGTCATCGTCATCATCATCATCATCATCATCATCATCATCATCATCATCATCACACCCCCATCATCATCATTGTCGTCGTCATCATCATCATATTATTGTTGTTGTTTTGTTGTTGTATTTTTAGCCTGTTTCTTCTCCACCTCAATCCCAATTCCATTCTGTATTTTAGTTGTTCATCAAAGACTAAATTTGGCACCCGCAGCTAAGAGATTAGTGGTTGTCTATTCATCCTTTCTTTCTATGATTTTGAAATGTTTTTGTCCTGCCTGAATAAGACCCAATAGGACGAAACTTGTTCTTTGTTTTGAAATTTGCTCTTTCATTTGGCGGTCCAAATAGTCTGTTTTTGCCCTCTTTTTTTAACTTAGGTAGTAGGAAAAGATACATAAAAACAAACAAACAAGGAAAACATTTGAGATGACTGGATTAAAAAAAGAGGGAAAAAGACTGAAAAAAGAAGCAAAAAATTGGCCGTCGCTGGACTGTTGATCCCCTTCTGTATGACATTGGTTTGAAACTATTTTGGAACCATAGCCAATTAAATGTTTAAACTTTAGAGAAAGTGCAAGAATCCTCTCGCAGTAAAAACAAATTACATTTCATAGGATATCGTAGAAACAATTCCCACAGCCTTTTGGCAGCCTGTGAAAACGTTTTGTAGAATTTTTAACAGTAAAGAGTTTCAGGATTGTTACGTCGTTTGAGAATACGTCGCCTTGTAAAACTAACGGCACTTGGAAATAAACACACCTGAAGCACATTCCAAATACGATGATCTCAACCAATTAATAATGTTAAGGAAAATCGATTTGTTCGTGGCAGCAGGAAAAGTGAACAAAAGACCGGAAAAAGCAGAAAAACAGTGGCAAACCCTGGCAGACGTAGGAAAGTGAGAAAAAGTGGAACAAATAGGGAAAAGGGACAGGTGAGGAAAAGTGAAACAAGTAAGGAAAAGAGACAGGTGAGAAAAAAAAAGTGGAACAAGTAAGGAAAAGGGACAGGTGAGAAAAAGTGGAACAAGTAAGGAAAAGAGACAGGTGTGAGAAAAAAAAGTGGGAACAAGTAAGGAAAAGAGACAGGTGAGAAAAAAGTGGAACAAGTAAGGAAAAGGGACAGGTGAGAAAAAAGTGGAACAAGTAAGGAAAAGGGACAGGTGAGAAAAAAGTGGAACAAATACGGAAAAGAGACAGGTGAGAAAAAAGTGGAACAAGTAAGGAAAAGAGACAGGTGAGAAAAAAGTGGAACAAGTAAGGAAAAGAGACAGGTGAGAAAAAAGTGGAACAAGTAAGGAAAAGGGACAGGTGAGAAAAAGATGGGAAATCAAGACAAGTGGACGAAGTCTGAAAGAGTGGGGAAAAAAGGGTACAAGCAAGAAAAAAAAAAAAAAAAAAAAAAAAAAAAAAAAAAAAAATGAAAAAAAAAAAAAAAAAAAAAAAAAAAAAGCGCGTGAAAGTAGGAAACGGTGTACAGATGAGGAAAATGCCAAAAAACGTACGAAAGGTGGGAAAGAGCAGAAAGTATTGTGAATAGCAGGAAAAGATAGAAAAGCTGGAGAAGTTCGTGTGTTTAGGATAAAAAGGTAGGAAAAAGCAGAGAACCCAGAAAAGGAGGAACGGGTGGAGAAAAAGTAGCGAAAGACAGGAAAACGCGGGGGAAAGAAACCGTCAAAAGGAACGAAGCAGGCAGGAAAAGTAGGAACATGTTGGGAGGAGAAGACACAGGCAGAGAAAAGGAAGGAAAAAGCAGCGCTAGCTGAACGCCTGAGAGCTTTGTCCATCATCCCCATCACCAACGTCACCCACCACACAAGCTGGGTGTACGTCGTCTGTAGTGTCAAATGAAGACGCAAGACTGTGTGGGGGTGGGCAGGTATCGCGGGCAGAATGCCGTCAGGACCAAAGCCAGTCTGTTAACTTGCCGCACGCACTCAAACTATGAACTCGGCACTGCTTCCTGTTCGACACTCGCCGTAAACAACTGTCTCTCCCATCAGGCTAAAGCAGAGAGCAGGGGTAGCTAGGTGTGGACACAGGTGTGAGTTGACTACATCAATGTCAGACTGGCCACGAAACAACCGCCTGTCAACGGTAGGGGAGACAACTCTAGTTATTCTGGCCTCGTCACACTTCCGGGATGATGCAACAGACAGGGATGGTTATGGAACAAACAATTCCGGGATAAGCACGGCTGACTGAAAAAGGGAACATTTATAGTTTGGCAAAGGGGGAGGGGATACCCGACATTGAAACGGGGGTACTTCGACTTCGGTGGCGGTGGTGGGTTGAGAATAAGGGTGGAATTTGGGGTGGGCAAGTCAGGGGTTGGGAGACGGAAGTAAGGGTCGGTTGTGATCCGTTAATCTTCGGCCACCTCTTCCTACCCGAAACAGTTGTTTCCTTCTTTAAAGACCCGTAACACCTTCAAGACAGGATGAATGTATGCCAGTGTTGTCTATTTTATAGATGTCTGTGGGCCTCCCCTCCGCTGACAGTAGCACCGAATACTTACAGAAGCCCCAAATTGAGCATCCTCCGTTTATTTTCGGCACTTTTGTTTGATTAACGACAAACATGTGTATTAAAATCACTGCACTGAGCACGGAATCCACCGCAAATAAAGGATATTTAAGAAGAAAGTACGATTTCTGTACTGAAGCACAGTAAAGCTCCCTTTCCCACCTGATGAATGAATACATGTCAGAGTATTGCCTGCTTGAAGCACATTCAGTGAGGACCAGGTTAGTGCCTCTGTCCACACTGTCTATGGTCACTATAAGAGAGATGGAGGGAGAAAGAGAGAGAGAGAGAGAGAGAGAGAGAGAGAGAGAGAGAGAGAGAGAGAGAGAGCATGCTGGTAAAGACGACAAACGGTATCGTCCCGAGCGTGGGACTACAACTGAAGGTGCGCTCTAACTGAAGCTGGTTCTGTTACGAACAACACGGTCGTGCCATGCGCGCGGCTGTGGGAAAGAATTAGTAGGCTACATCCGCAAGGGAGCGTGAATTTCTGTTAGCTTACGGTCAGCAGTTAGCGTAAGGGTCCCACAGACGTCAAAGAGACAGAGATGAACACAAAGTGTGAACAACCCGCTCTTTGACCCGATCTGTTCACGTTTTAAATCTTCGCATGTTTGATTCAGGCCAGAGATATGTTGCCTTTAAAGCTTGAGAACAGACAGGACATCTTTCTCCCACCATTTTTCCCTATTTTTTGCCCTTACACAAGAAATGATGACGTTTTCCGTCTGGTGAATCATTCTGCATGCAATTCACACTCTTCTCGGCCGGCACAGAAAGCCTGTGAACAAATACAACAGTTTCGAGCAAGAAGAGCCATAGATCGATAATAGAATGAGAATCTGCAAGCCTGAGAGGCCGAGCGGGCAAAGCATTGCTCTTTCGATCCAAAGATTCCAGGTTCAATTCCTGTTTAAACAGGTACCTCAGAGCCGGTTTTCACCTCGAGGGGTTTATAAAAACTGTGTGTTACAATACCTGCGGTACACGCACGTACGTACGCACGCACGCACGCACACACACACACGAACGGACGCACACACACACACACACACACACACACACACACACACACACACACACACACATACACACACACACACACACACACACACACACACACACACACACACACACACACACTTTTTTTTTTGTAATTCCTATCACTGTTTTTACCGCACTTTGTTAGATTTAATTAAAAAAGAAATACGATCAGCTTGCTTTCTAATCCAATCATTAAACATTTACAGAGCACCATTGAAATCATAATTAATTAAACTTGTATCACGATCAAGCACGGATATTGTTTCATCATAATTCATTTCCTAATTATAGGTAAATCTCAAATCCTTTTTCCACACAAGATTTTCAGTAAACTAGTCCCCCTCCATGGGGCATGTGTTCATCCTATTTCTTCTCTCTTCAATTCAAAACATAACCCAATGGCCAGATGGTCTGACTCTCTTCTCTTTGAAACCAACAATTCATATACAACAGCGGAAAGCAATTCCATAGACAGGAGACAATAATCATCCTGTTTTGGATATGTGCGTAAAATCACCATTAGCATTCTCGTTTCATGTGCCATTCAGAATGCATAATCCAAGAGTTGTGCTCATATTTAACAAGCATTTCCCATGATTACTGAGAACATTGTCTGTAGATAACTGGACGATTGTAAACAAAGTTATCATATACATCATTATCGCTTAAAAAATTCTGGAGAAACCTCAAAATTCCTGGTATTCAAATAGCTTGACAAAATCACACGCCCGTCCTCAAACTCGAGCAGACATTCAAAAGACATTCTTCAAGCTAAGTGATGCTTATGTCAATGTCAAAGTAAGTATAATGACGTGAACCCTTTCGTGAAACACATAAGCACATACATATGATACACCCTCTAGTGTACCAGAAACACTTTTATCAATAAAAAAAAAAATATCAGAGCATTGGGGCAGTCTGTCTTAATTTCATGAACGTAGGATGTAAGCGTAGTTTTGATAAGGCGTACTGCCCCACCTGACCGGCTTTTTTTGTTTTCTAGACTTCACAGCAGGTCTACAGAAGACTACTTAACCTGAAAATGGTCCTCTACAAAAGTCTTCAACAAGACATACGAAGTTCAGCAAAAAGGGAATACATTCTTTATGGGCAAATTTTCACAAAAGACCATTCACATTCCGACGCACAAAAAAGGAAACATCACGCTCTCTATCATCTTCACAATGATCTGTATGCAGCCATTTTCATTCACGGTTATCTTTCCTTTCACAACCCAACGTATTCTTCTCCACTCGCTCACCCGTCGGAGCATTATCATCCCTTCACTCTCATTGCATGTTGAAGATTTCTTTTTCAGACGTTATCGATGATATCACTTTCTTTCATCCATTCATGTGACCTTTTATTTGCTATTATGCTGAAAACTTGGCCTTCAGTCAAGGAAATAAGCCGCAATCGAACAAGTTTTTGAGTAATTTCAGGAAGAATGATACTGACACGGGACACGAGTTTTTCTGGTTTTTGTTTTGTTTTGTTTTGTTTTTGTTTTTGTTTTACTAATTCACTAATAATACGATCAGGGTCGATAGCTTGGTGATTTTTGAGTTTCCTCAGCGCCAGTGGTATATTCTCTTCAGATACTGAGCGATTCATACTTAATTTTCCTCGTCGAAAGCGCTGTCATCTCTGAAAATCATTTACGCCGTTTTTTCTGTAAGGTTTGAAAATATTGAAACCATTCATTTGTAAATGCATTATTTTCCCAAGTGCTTAGAGAGAGAGAGAGAGAGAGAGAGAGAGAGAGAGAGAGAGAGAGAGAGAGAGAGATCACATCAAAAGTTTACTAGCAGAGGTGTGGGGAACGTTGCCATGGTGTCGTATTACACCAAACGGCTCCACACCCCTGGCTGCAACTCGTGCGGGCCTCCCTCCCCATCACCGGAGCTGCTCTCTCTCTCTCTCTCTCTCTCTCTCTCTCTCTCTCTCTCTCTCTCTCTGGTCTGTCTCTCTCTCTCTCTCTCTCTCTCTCTCTCTCTCTCTCTCTCTCTCTCTCTCTCTCTCTCTGTGTCTCTCTTACTGACCGCTCCATCAATTGGTTCCTCCCGAGGAAATCTTGTTAGGAGTGTCTGGCTCTCGCATCACCAGGAAACCGTCGACCTTCGTCTCCAATTCTCTAAACGGTCTTCGTCTTCACGGTGTAACCTGCCACCTCGTTTCCCTCTCAGGAGACATCCCCTACGGAGATTTTAAACATTTCTGCTTTGTGTGTGTGTGTGTGTGTGTGTGTGTGTGTGTGTGTGTGTGTGTGTGTGTGTGTGTGTGTGTGTGTGTGTTCTTTTTAGTTTAGTTTCAAAGTCAGGTAACTGCTCGTTTTACGTGTTTATTGTCCTGAATGTTGATTATCTTGTCTAAAGAAGACCTAAGAGGTCGAAACGCGTACTGTTTTGTTTTTGTAATTTGTTTGTGCATGTTAACCGGCGGAGTGACGTCCAATTCCTTTCAATTCTTTATTTTGTGATGCGAAACATTTCAATCGTTTACAACGGGTCGTTCGATAAAAGTCTCATCCCAAAAATGTTTCATCACGTGGCCTGCTTTCTCCACTTTCCATCCAGTATGACTCTCTTCGCCAGTTACTGAACAGGCCTGTATTTCAAAGCCCCGTCCTTACCTCCATACAACTGTTGTCAAATCGGTGAACGCGCAGCGGCGCACAGTTCTTGTTTTCAGAGCGTGTGGCGCACTTCGGTGTGATTGTGTAATTGGAGGGTGGCTGGTGATGGTGATGATGATGATGATGATGATGATGATGATGATGATATGTATATACTGGACGGACCTCAGCTCATTTGGATATTTGAGCACATAGGCAACTAAACAGATATAATTTGAAAAATATTTATAAAACTCCCCCCAAACAAAAAAAAAATTTAAAACAAACAAACAAACAAACAAAAAAAAAAAACAAAAAAACAAAAAAAAAAAAGAAGAAAAAAACGTAGACAAACAAATCACAAGATTTTTGTCTTGTGATTCGTTTGTCTATGTATTTTTTTTTTTTTTTGGGGGGGGGGGGGGGGGGGACTTTATCAATAAATGTTCAAATTTGTTAAGATTTCCACCTGCAATCACCTCACTTCACAACTAGATTTAAACAGACAGAGACAAACATACACAAAAGTTACCGTGGGACAGTCTTGTCCATTCCGCGGCGTTCCCTTCTTCTCTCCCTGCCCCCCCCCCCCCCCTTCCCCACTCCCCCACTCTCCCTGTCCCACCACCCCATCCATCTGCATCCCGTAACTTCAACACACGCTGTCCCAGCTCTGAACACGATTGAAATAAATTATTTTTTGGTAGTATAAGAACGTCTCCTTGGGGGATCCAATGTCCGACAGGGAAATATCCAGGGGATATTTCCAGAGGAGGGTGACAAAATGGCCTGCTACGCCGGCTAAAACTGATTGCTTTGCCTTCCTCGCTCTGGCGACTAGTAATTACAAGTTTAGATATACGTGTCATTTTACTTGTGCATGCATTGCTTGCGCACTTATTTTAGGGAGCGGAGTTTCTTCTTATAT
>JADBJO010009494.1:25000-30000 GCA_016801955.1 Conus betulinus | reverse complement strand
GCCAGTTTGGTCCCAGCAAAAATCCTTCTTTGCATGACTAAAACTACGTCGGATGTAACGAAGTCGGATGTACCGAATGCCGCTTATAACGAAATGGTTTTTTGGGGGTCCCCAGCGTGCGATCACGCTGGTTACAGTGAGGCCGCCGCCTATAGCGAATCATATGTCCATTCCCCATGTAGTATTCAAGCCGGACATAACGGAATGGTTACTTTTGTGTCAGGGAACCATTTCTCTCATTTCTGGTTCGTTAGTTCACTGCGATATATATATTGCTTGAACAACATAACTCTCCATCACCGACACCATTTTCCAACAGGCAGACAAGTTCAAGAACACGTGGATGCATCCCAGCTCCGATGGCACAAGCCTGACGATCACCACCTGATCAGGAACAAGATGAAACATCCAGCTTGCCCTGAAGAACTATCGGCTAGAGCCCCGATGGATCTCCTGGTAAAGCTGACCAACCTCTTCCAGTCCACATGGGAAAAGAGAGAAGTGCCCCAAGACTTCTAAGACGCCTCGATTGTACACATCTACAAGAGAAGAGTGATAAAGCGTCCTGTGACAATCATTGTGGGAAATCCTGTTTGTGTATCGCAGGAAGATTCTTGCCAGGGTCATCTTGAACAGACTCATCACCCACATAGCAGACTCTTTCATCCCTGAATTACAGTGCAAATTTCACGCAGGAAGGGGCACACCCGACATGGTGTTTGCTGTTCCCCAGCTACAGGAGAAGTATCGTGAGCAGAATCAGAAACTCAACATGATGTTTGTTGATCGCAAAAAGGTCTTCGACACCCTTAATCGGACTGGCTTGTGAAAGATCCTTCACAAGTTTCGTTGCCCGGAAAAGATCATCTCACTGATCGTTTCATTCCATGATGGCGTGCAGGCAGGGGTGCAAGAAAGCGGAGATATCCTTGACCATTCCCAGTGAAACACGGAGTGAAGCAGGGATGGGTGTAAGATCCCACCCTCTTTTCCATTCTGTTTGTTTGCAATGCTGATTGATGCATTCTGGGACTGTGACAAAGGGGTATACATCCAGTTACGTTCAGATGGCAAACTCTTCAACCTTCGACGACTTCAGCCCAAGACTAAGTATCTGATTCTCTTCTGAGAGAGTTCCTCTTTGCTGATGACAGTGCACTGGCCGCGCACTCCCATGAAGATTTCCAATGCATCACAGATCGCTTTGCAAGGGCCTGTCAACGCTTCGGACTTACAATCTGTCTTTGTAAGACCAAGGCCATGTTCCAGCCTTCACCGTCCGCTGCTGGCAGTGCTCCACCATCACCTGTTGCCATCAACAACACAGAGAACAAAACTGTGGACAAGTCCTGCTATCTGGGCAGCACTGTAAGCGGCAATGGATCTCCGGATGCAGAAAGGATGCTGCGCATTTTAAAAGCCAGCTCTGTCTTTGACAGACTCTCAAAGAATCTGTTGCAAGACCATGGCATCAAACTGCACACGAAGGTCGACTGCGTACAGAGCTGTGGTTCAGAGAGTGCTCTCCTCTACTGTTGTGAGACTTGGACCACGTGCTACCGATACATCCAACAACTCCAACAGTTCCATCAACGATGCTTGGGCAAGATCTGCAGCATCAAATGGCAAGACAGAGTGTCCAGCCTACAGGTCCAGAAGAAATGTGGCCTATCCGCGTTGAGTGTATACAAAAAAGCCAGCTCCGATGGACAGGACACTTTGTCCGTATGGAGGATAGCAGAATTCCAGAGACGCTTCTCTATGGATAACTGATGGAAGGACAACGTGACCAAGGAAAGCCTTTCAAGAGATACAAAAATACTTTGAAAGCCAACCTCAGAAGATGCAACATCGACACACACACACCAGAGCAGCCGCCATCCAGGAAAAGAGGAATTGGAGAGGGGGGGGAAAAACGGGTGTAGGACTGTGTTATGAGGATGAAAAGAAAAATTGTCATCATTTTTAGATCTTCCTCTTCACTGTTCATGTTTTTTTTTGTTGTTGTTTTTTGTTTGTTTGGTTTTTGTTTTTTTTTTTTTTTTTTTGGGGGGGGGGGTGTTTTATGTTTTTGTTTTGTTTGTTTGTTTCTTGTTTGCTTTTGTCCAGCTGTGGCAACTATCAACCTTACGTGTTCTTTCAAAGACTGTGACATTTGAGGGATTTTATTTCCGTCCAGTGTGGCAGCTATTGTCCATTTCTATCTTTTTCACATATTGTGAGAATTTGACGGGCTTTTTTTGTCTGTCCAGTGTGGCAACAATCGTCCTGTTCTGCTGTTGCCCAGAAGGTGAATATTTGAAGGATTTTTTTTTCTCTCCCGTCCACGGTGGGAACCTTAATAAACCTTATCTGCTGTTTCACAGAATGTGAGAAATTAATGAATTTCTCTTTCGTCCAGCTGTGACAACAATCATCCTTTTCTGCTTTTTTCATAGAAAGTGAGAATTTGAGGGATTTTGTTATCGGTCCAATGTGGCGACAATCATGCTTTTCGGTTGTTTCATAGAATGTGAGCATTCACGTATCAGACATTATAACTGCCATTCCATGAACTGTATAGGGGTTATCTAATGCGCGCTGGTAATGATAAAGAACTCTTGACTGTATACACAAAACCAGAATAACACATCTATGACTTTCGCTACAATAATGAAGAAAAGTAAAAAAAAAAATCATTTTCTTTTCCAAAACTTAATTTTTGGTTATATTCAGTTTTTCTGTCAAGCTATGACAAGAAAAAAAAAATGCTCTCTTCGGTACAACAGGTGCGCATATTTAATTTGTTTGTTGTTGCTATACCAGTGCATTCTCCAATGACCTAATAATGTGAAACAATAAACGAACAGTGCAGTAATCCCCCTTCCCCCCTCCACCTTCAGATCATGGCGCTGTGTAATTTCTTCTGATAATCTATTCTTCTGAAGTCTTCAGAATAGTACAATGAATTTTGTTCACTTGTACTTATTATCGGTTTCTAAGCCTTCGAATTACAATATAGGCATATGTGATCTTTTCACAGTAATGTACAGCCATATTTTCGAAACAATTGATTTAATCATATTTAGTAAAGTATAAAACAGCCTTGGAATGGAGTTGACTACTGTCCGTGTATGTGGGCGCGCACATGAGAGTGTGTGTGGAGAGAGAGAGAGAGAGAGAGAGAGAGAGAGAGAGAGAGAGAGAGAGAGAGAGAGAGAGAGAGAGAGAGAGAGAGAGAGAGAGAGACGTCATGCTGGATATAACGAAGCAACAAGATAGAAATTTGTTATAACCGGCGCGTCGGTTGTGTAACGAAAGCCGGATATAACGAAGCAATTTTGAATGTCCCCGGCGATTCGTTATAAGTGACTTCGACTGCACACACACACACACACACACACACACACACACACACACACACACACACACACACACACACACACATGTATACACATTATGACCATAGACACATGTTCACTGGCAGACGAGTCAATCCAATCAAGGCTTTTAACATACAAACCGACAGCTTCGGCCCTACCCTTGGATTCATTTGCTGAAGTTAGAAAGAATAATACTGCGAAAACAGAGAACAGAAAAAAAGGGAGAAGGTTTGCCGGTACGTTTTTTTTTCCCGGGGAGGAGGTGGGAGGAGGGGGGGGGGTGCGTGAGTGGGGGGGGGGGGGGGGGGGGGGGGGAGGATACGAACAGAAGCCGGATCACATGAAATTGAGTCTGTTCTTAAAATAAACCATTCTTCTTTTTTCTTCATTTTCGTCATCATCTTCTTGATCTTTCTCCTCCCTTCCTCCTCCTCCTCCTCCTCCTTCTTCTCTCCTCCTTCCCTAGTGCAGAACAATTGCGGCGTTACACTGCAGAACAGTTCACTAGGTTCCTCCAGTTTCTGTGGGTTGTGTGACAAGGTATGGGTCTGCGCGTGTCCGAAGTTCCAGCCTGCTGCCGGTAGCCTTGTTACCCCGTACTGCCTGCCGAAGGAACGCAGGGAGTGTTATCCTCAAGGAAAATTGTACGTGGGGAAGAATGGGCATCGCTAGGCTCGACTTGCCCAGGGCATGCTATGAAAGAGACTTTTCTTATATGCGTTGAAAAAAAAAACACGGAAAGATACGTGCAGGTGCGTACACGTGCAGGGACACACACACACACACACACACACACACACACACACACACACACACACACACACACACACACACACACACACACACGCACACACACCACCACCACTACCACCACCACCACCACACTACACTACACCACACCACACTTATACTCATATGCATACGCGCACATACACACATTAATGCATGCATACAGTTGAAGACTCGTGTACGAGCACACGCGCGCACACACACTCAGCCCACATTTATAGACGCGTAACATACACACCCACAAACACATTCAAACGCATATGTGCAGAGAGAGAGAGAGAGAGAGAGAGAGAGAGAGAGAGGAGAGAGAGAGAGAGAGAGAGAGAGAGAGAGAGAGAGAGAGAGAGAGATTAAATGGATTGTTAAGTGTTTCGCTGACTAATGTAACTAACAGTAGCAAACGGGGTTTTCCCATTTCTTACCCTTTTTTCCCCAGGAAAGCGTGACGCACGGAGAAAGAAACACAACCTGCCAACGCACCCACATGCGAATAATTACAACCTCTCTCTCTCTCTCTCTCTCTCTCTCTCTCTCTCTGTTTGACTATCTCATTTCCTCCCACCCACCCCTCTCTGTATCTCTCGGCTACCCATCCCCCCATCCCGTTTCCCCCGCCTTACACGGCGTGTCTCTGTGCCTGTATTTCTTTTCTTGTTTGACCTCCCTTTGAAAAGTAATGACGTGGAACGGTTTTTTACGTGATTCCCAGGCACTGTTGCTAGAAATAGCCAGCGCGAACGTCTTTCCTTTTCTTTCCTTTTTCTTTCTCTTTCGTGCTTTCTTTCTTTCTTTCTTTAAAAAAAAAAAAATCAAAAAATGCTGCGAGTTTTCGTCACGTCCTCCGCTTCT
>JADBJO010009494.1:0-5000 GCA_016801955.1 Conus betulinus | reverse complement strand
GAGAGAGAGAGAGAGAGAGAGAGAGAGAGGGTTGGTGGTGGTGGTAGAACAATGGAGGGGGGGGGGGGAGGGGGCGTCCAATGTGCATGCCATATTGGTGCTACGGCCATTCGGGAACCCATCGTGATGGGGATCCTTTGCGTGCTGTACAGTGTTATAGAAAGTATCCGGGGCTGTGTGTTGAGGAGGGGGGGGGGGGGGGAATCCTTTGTGTTTGGAACACTATTACATGAACTGCTTTGGACTATGTTGGGATGGGGATCTTCTGTGTTCAGGACTCCGCTGCAAGATGTTTGCAGGACTGTGACAGGATGGGGATCCGTTATGTTCAGTATACCATGACATTAACTGTCCCGAGTTGTGTTGGGGTGGGGATTCTTTGTGTTTACTGCTCTGTTACATGAACTGTCTGGGACAAAATCGGGGTGGGGATCCTGTGTGTTCAGGACACCTGTTATATGTTATTCCGGACTGTTCAGGTAGGGATCTGTGGTCAGTAAAACACCGATATAGGATATGTCCAGGACTGTTGATGCGATGGGGATCCTTTGTGTGTAATGCACCGTTACATACACTGTCCGGGATTGTGGTAGAACGGAGATCCTTTGTACGCTGAACAGCGTGATATATGACCAGGACTGTGATGGGAAGGGGATCCTTTGTGTGTTGTTCACCGTTCCATGAACTGTCTTGAACTGTGTTTGGGGTGGGGGTCCGTTGTGTGCGATATACCGTTAAGTCAACTGTTTCGGGACTGGGATGGGTTCGGGATCGTTTGTCTGTGGTACATCTTTACATGATTTGTCCAGGACAAGGTCGGAATGGTGTGTGGTACACCCGGTGCATGAACTCTCCAATACTGTGATTGAGGGAAGGGCAGGCGGGGGGAAGGGGGGGGGTCAGTTGTATTCGGAACACCGTTACATGAGTTGTCCGAGGCTGTTTTCGGGTGGGGATCCTTTGCATTCATACACCAGAACTGTGTTAGGGTGGGGATCCTTTGCATTCATACACCAGAACTGTGTTAGGGTGGGGACCCTTTGCATTCATACACCAGAACTGTGTTAGGGTGGGGACCCTTTGCATTCATACACCAGAACTGTGTCAGGGTGGGGATCCTTTGCATTCATACACCAGAACTGTGTTAGGGTGGGGACCCCTTTGCATTCATACACCAGAACTGTGTTAGGGTGGGGACCCTTTGTGTTCGGAACACCGTTGAATGAACTGGACTGGACTGGCCTGGTTTGAGATGGGGATCCATTATATTCAGTGAACCTTTACATTAACTATCTGGGACTATTATTAGAAGGTTTGGGGGATAGGGGTGGGGAATCTTTTGGTTTCAGTGCACTGTTACGTGAAGTTTTCAGGACCGTGTTTAGGTGAGAAACAGTTTTTGAGCAGTGCACTGTGACATGAACTGCCAGGGACTATGTTGGCGTGGACATCCATTGTTTTCAGTACACTGCTATATCTGTCTTGGAATGGGTTGGAGTGCGAATCTTTCAGGTTCAGTTCACCTTAGTATGAAACGGTTCGGGATTGTCCTATACGACGGTCCTTTGTGCATGGTACACTGTCACTTGGTTGGGATGACAACCTTTGAACTCAATAAACCGTAAGTCCCATAATTAAAGTGCCAAGAGGTGATCTTAAACATAGACCTATTTGTATTGGCTACACCGTTATTTGATTTGTCCGTGGCTGTGTTGGGGGTGAGAATCCTTTGTGTTCAGTTCACCTTTCATTGAGATGTTCTCGACTGGGGGGGGGGGGGGGGGGGGGGGGGCAATCCTTCGTGTTCGGCACACAGTTGCATGAATTATCCGGTACCGTATTGACATAGGGATCCTTTGTATTTCGGACACCAGTTCTTGACTATTTTTAGGAGCGAAGGACGGGGAGAAGGGGATCACTGTCAGGAGGAGTGAAGGATGGGGGTAACGGGGGGGGGGGGGGGGGGGTAGATTAAGATGGGAAGGGGTGAGGAAGGAAGGAAGGTAGGAGTGGGGGTAGAAAAAGGTGGATGGTGGGGAAGGCGGTGCGGGGGAAGGGGGTTTGGGGCTAGGACAACGGGCGGGAGGGGGAGGTTCGTTCCTAACGTGTGGTTGAGCTAATGAGATTAGTTCTGCACCTGCGTGTGGCACTGTTGACAACAGGCAAGAGAAGGGACCAAAACCGAGCTCTACTGGTCGTGCACTGTCGGCGCTGCAAATGTGGGGTGGCTGTAAGGCCTGCTCTCATGTCACTGTGCAAGACATTCCCATGGAACTGTTGACTGCTTTTTCACGATCCCGGAACCCCCCCCCCCCCCCCCCCCCCCGCCCTTCAGTACTGTTCTCGACGATGACTTCGGCATAACGTGAAAGACTTAGTTATAGATCCGCCTTTTTTAAATTCCAGCGTTGGCCACACGCCTCAAGTTCCAGCGCTGGCCACGCGTGGCAGTTAGTATTCTGCCCTAAATTACTATAATAATCCACGTAAGGGTTTTGAGGCTTAGCATGAATTTGAGTCAGCATTTGATATTAGACTGATAATTGATCAAAAGACCCCCCTCCCCTCCCCCCCCACCGCCTATCATGTCACATGTTTTGGGGGGGATTTCCACCGATGGCATCATTCCCAGTCTTCAGATGCATGACCTTCCCCTTGGCAGACGTAACCTTTTCAGGCCTTCTTACTCACCCGGACCCTATTTTTGCGCCAGCCGGTACCTCCCAAATAGTCCCATTGTTTTCAGTTTGGTCTGTTTGCTTGGAACCACCTGACATGTACCTTGATGGGCATATGAAGGAAAAGAAGGTCAATCAACTTTCAGACACAATGAACATTCTCAAAACAATCTAATTGTGCCTGTCTATAAATTATTGACTCCTTAAGCAAGGCTTTGGTGCGTTTATTTTTGGCGTGCAGCCACTGTGCGAGACATTCCGATGAAATTGTTGATTACTTTCACGATCCCCCCCCCCCCCCCCCCCAACACTGTCCTCGACGACGACTTCGGTCTAACATGGTAGACTTAGTCATAGATCCGCCTTTTTGATTCCAGCACTTTACCTGGTTTTCGTGTAAAAAATGAAACAAACAACCTAGGTATTTTAATTTTTACATGGTACCGTTTTGAACTGACTTGCACTCCCCCTCCCCTCTCTCTTTCTCTCTGTCTCTCTCAGAGCTCTCTCTCTCTCCCTACATCCTCTCTCCCTCTCTCTCTCTCTCTCTCTCTCTCTCCTCCATCCATCCTCTCTCTCCCTCCCTCTCTCTCTGCCTCACCCAAATCCATTGTTGTGATGGGTGAAGTTTGTTGACGAACTCCCTTTCTAACAGCCAGACGCATGTCAGGATACATGGGAATTCTCTTTAGTCACAGTTGTCTATGGAGCATGTCCCCGCCAGTGCCGACACACTGCATGCTGCAACCACTTGTCAGAACACGTTCGCGTGGGGTATTAGCTTATTGACTGCTCCAGTTTTTAGTGCTCACACGTTCTACCGTCGAATCAGACCCTCTGCGGTTTTTTTTTTTTTATTCCAGCCAAGCCTGACATTGGTGGGAAATAGGAACGAAAGGCTCAAACTAACGATTCCACCAATCAGTCATGAAGGAGAGGTGTTGTAGAAATTTCACATTGTTTATATTTATTTCAATGCATGTCCTCTGAAGAGGATAGTCGTCCCTAATGAGATGTTCAGTAGAAGAGGCAGTAATTGTAATATGTTCAGTAACTGGAGTAGTCGTCTGGACATTTTTTCTGACAGGGGTAGTTGTCCTAATGACATGTTCATTGACATGGGTAGTCGTTCGAATGACGTTGTTGCTGACAAGGGTAGTCGTCACACAGACATGTTCACTTACAGGGGTAGTCATAATGACATGTTCACTTACAGGTGGGTCATAATAACATATGCCAAACAGAGACAGTCATAATGACATGTTCACTTACAGGGGGGTCATAATGACATATGCCAAACAGAGACAGTCATAATGACATGTTCACTTACAGGGGGGGTCATAATAACATATGCCAAACAGAGACAGTCATAATGACATGTTCACTTACAGGGGGTTATAATGACATATGCCAAACAGAGACAGTCATAATGACATGTTCACTTACAGGTGGGTCATAATGACAGAACACAGACAGAGACAGTCGTAATAACATGTTCATAAACAGGGATAGTCATAATGACATATTCATAAACAGGTATAGTCATAGTGACATGTTCACAAACAGGGATAGTCATAAAGACATGTTCATACACAGGGATAGTCATAGACATGTTCATAAACAGGTATAGTCATAACGACATGTTCACAAACAGGGATAGTCATAATGACATGTTCATACACAGGGATAGTCATAGAGACATGTTCATACACAGGGATGGTCATAATGACATGTTCATAAACAGGGATAGTCATAAAGACATGTTAATACACAGGGATAGATATAATGACATGTTCATACACAGTGATAGTCATAATGACATGTTCATAAACAGGGATAGTCATAATGACATGTTCACAAACAGGGATAGTCATATAGACATGTTGTCTAACAGCTGTTGTCATAATGACGTGCTCATAAACAAGTGTGGTCTTAATGACATGTGTTCATAAACTGGGACGGTCATAATGACATGTTCGCAAACAGGGAAAGTCATAATGACATGTTCACAAACTGGGACGGTAATAATGACATGTTCGCAAACAGGGAAAGTCATAATGACATGTTCACAAATAGGGATGCTCATAGTTAGATGTTCGCAAACAGGGAAAGTCATAATGGCATGTTCACAAATAGGGATGCTCATAATGAGATGTTCGCAAACGCAAACAGGTTCATAAAGTCATAATGTTCGCATTTTCATAAAATAGGGATGCTCATAGTGAGATGTTCGCAAACAGGGAAAGTCATAATGGCATGTTCACAAATAGGATGCTCATAGTGAGATGTTCGCAAAAACAGGGAAAGTCATAATGACATGTT
>JADBJO010009493.1:64652-72152 GCA_016801955.1 Conus betulinus | reverse complement strand
TAGATGTATGTGGGGAACTCCAAGGGCAAGTTTGTAAGCCTTGCAGTCAATACTCTGTAGTTTATTTAATAGATATTGTGGAGCGCTGAAAAAGACTTCTTGAGCATAGATTAATCGTGAGCGCAAGAGCAGTAGATAATAAAGTTAAAGTATGCGTGTCTTGCCCCCACGGTTGTTTGTTTATAATTTTCAAAAAGTTTAAACTTTTCCTTGCTTTGTTTAAGATGTATTCAATATGAACATTCCAAGAAAGTTTGGAGGTTAAGTATACACCTAGGAATTTAACAGTTTTTACATACTCTAAGCAATGCCATCTAAAGTAAATGAAGGGAGTTTCTCCGGATCATATCCAGCATTGAATAGCATAATATTTGTTTTTTCTACTGAAAGTACCAGCCCGTTTTCATTTAAAAAGCTAACAATTTTATCAGTTCATGTTGTATTTAATTCGTATATAGTTTAGCCATCTAAAAGGAGTTTTTCTTTCATATAGTTACCTTCATCCATAGGCATATATCATCAGCAAACTGTGCTAACACTGTATCTTTACATAGGCCTTTGGGTAAATCTGCCATTAAAATATTGAATAAAATTGGGGAGATTACTGATCCTTGCGGAAGACCCATTTGTAATTTTCTTGGATTTGAATATACATGTTCTATTCTTGCTTGAATGGTTCTGTTTTCTAAAAATGATTCTACAAAATTATACATGTTACCACTTATTCAATAGTTTTCAGTTTTTATACAAGAGTCTTTTATGCCATACTTGCTCGTATGCTTTTCTTATATCAAAAAAGGTTGCAAGGATATTCTTTCGTCGCGCGAATTGTTGTTTGACATGTGTGGTCAGTTTGACTAAGTGTTCTATTGTTGATCTACCACTTTGAAATCCAGCTTGGTTTAATAGGTATAATCTGATGCTTATTGCAATGATAAACTAATCTTTTTAATATGATTTTCCATTAGTTTACAAGTGTGTGATGTTAAAGCTATTGGACGATAACTATTAATTTGAGCGAGGCTTCCCATGTTTATGAATTGGAACGATAACAGACTGTTTCCATACTGAAGGTATTTTGCCATCATTCCAACATTTTTCAATACAAAAATGAAGTAAATGTATAACATTAGGTGGCAGATGGCACAACATTTCATTGGAAATGCCATCCAGACCTACCGATGTTTTTTTTGTTACCTAGGTTAGAGAGACATTCCTTAACTTCTTGAAGTGTTATGGGGGGCATTTAGATAGTGGTTATGAATAGGGTCTGGTTTGCTATAGATAGCTTTTTTTCCCTCTTGCTCCCTATGTAATGCGCTTTGTGTTGATAAACTCTCCATACAACTGTTTTTAGCAAATAAAGAAACAAATGCTTCTGCTTTTTCATAATTTGATGGAAAATTTGAGATGTCAAGTTTAATGGGGCATTGAGGTAAACGAATTCCATTCTTCATCGTTTTTAATTTTTCCCATACCTTCTGTAAATCTTTATGGTTTGAAATCTCATTTTTACAAAAGGAAGACCAGTATTTTCGTTTAACTTGTGCTATTATTCTATTAAAGCTGTTTTTTGCTTTTTTTTTCTCAAGGAGTTTTTTCAGCGCGCCCAGGCCCTTTACATCGTAAGTACTCTCTCAGCTTTATGTTCTTCTCTTTTTTGGCCTCTTCACAAGTCTTGTTCCACCACACATTACCCGTATGCTTTTCGGAGTTCACAGGTTTGATCTTCGGAATTGACTGGTTGGCTGCAGACAGTAACGCTGCATTTGAATCCGATCATATATATGATCAACATCTTGGGTATTTAAATCATTGGAGTCTACGTAAAATGCCGTAAATAAATGTGTAAATTTATTCCAGTTTGCAAACTTATAGTTATATTTTGGTATTTTTTTTCCTGAGTCATATCCGTTGGTGTAGGACTTAGGGTTTCAAATTTAGTTATTATAGGTATGTGGTCGCTGTTCAATGTATCATCGAGAGTATTCCAATCACATAAGGGTGCTAGCTCTGGAGTTATTAAGGTCAGGTCTATTGCACTTGGTTGATGCTTTGGATATCGGGAATGCGTGTTATTCTACCGTCATTGAAAAGGTAAAGTGATGAATCAACTATATTCTCAAGAAAACGATTGCTTGATATTGACTGGCAGTCTTTTTCCCAAAACGGCGAATGAGCGTTGAAATCGCCAGTTATCAAAAAAATTATTTTTATTTGGTTGCAAGGAACGTAACCATTCAGTATTAATATCGTTAGGTCCTTGTGGTAAGTAAACAGATACAATAGTTAATATTATGTTAGGGTTTACTTGAACTTTTACTGCACATGAATATGAACCCGGGTTGTCTGGTGGAACAGGACTGACACACATGGAGTGTATTTCTCGCCTTCATGAACGTAAATGGCAACATTGATTTTATCCGATGCATCCACTTTTTGGATGATTGGAGGATAGTAATAATTATTTAGTTTTGGCAACTTGTTCTTTCGCACATTTAGTGACTGCAAGGCTAGTACATTGTATTTTTCTTCAGCAAGATGTTGAATTAACTGATCATGACTGGTGGCGATGGATCGACAGTTCCACTGGAATACCTTGAAAACTTTGTCCATCAACATGAATCTAGCAAAACAACTACAATTTAAGTAATTTGAACAGGAAAAGTCAGCATACGTGTGTGTGTGTGTGTGTGTGTGTGTGTGTGTGTGTGTGTGTGTGTGTGTGTAAATGGTGAAAAATGACAATAAAAAACAAATCAGGGATGTTGAGTTAGTATGTCAGCAATACTAACTGGCACAAGTGGTGAATAAATAGATATTTGTCTACAGTCAGAACTTCGAACACTGAATTTCTGCAAAGTGTTTCCATCACCAGCCATACAATGCGCTAAACATGTTCCTCCAGGGGAGAGGATCGTAGCGTGGGTCTTCCAGGAACGGCTGGTACTGGGAGGGGCCGCGTTGGTGGAAACGGTAGCGTCGGGCCACTTTTTTGGGTGTTGTCCAGAACAGGCTCCTGATGTGTCTCCCGATGTTCTTGGCGCGAGAACACTAGCCCCTCTGTAAGTAGGATGGAGGTCGTCCCGGAAGTGCCAGGTGTTGACGTGAAGGTTAGTGTGGCTGATGAATGAGAGATGTTGTCTTCATCAGCTCTGATGCCAGCAAGGCGTTGAAGAGGTCCCCCTTGATGTTAAGCTGGGAGTCTTTAGATGGTGCAATTTTGCTGATGATGATTTTCATTCTAGGTTGTTCTTTTGAAATGTCTTGATACACTTTATGAATTCTTTGCTGGTTTCTATCGGAGATTTTGATTTCAAGTCATTCACGGCACAGTGAATTAAAACGGCGTCAAAGGCTTTGTCAGCAGATTGACGAGACGATTCGAAGGACGGTCGCAAATCCTTGATCGTAGACGCCTTGTGTGACACTGCATCGAATCCGTAGGACTGGCCCAGTCTTCTGCTATTCACTTTATTTGTCACCGAGTCATGAAGGATCAAAACACTCGGGAGATCTGGGTCAGGGTTTCGATGTGCGTTCCTCTTGTTCCGTAGAACTAGGTCTGGGCCTATTGCGTCTTTCAGTGGGGCTTCGTTTGACGTCATTACAGTTGCGATTCGATTTTTTTCTTCTGATGTTCTTTTTTCAGATTCTTTGGCTTTGTTTGTTGTTTCGGTGCCTTTTTTTTATTGCATTTTTCCTGGGTGTTATGTGTAGGCCTACTGGATTGAGGGAAACGTGGTGGTGATGCTCCCGAACCAGCAGCTTCAGCATATGTAGGCTTATCGATGCTATTGGACTCTGTTTGGGTTCCAACGCTATTGACCATTTTTTTCTCCCTAGCATCATTTGACCGGACGACCTCATTCTGCTGTTGAATGATTTTTTTTCTAAATTTGAAATCGTGAGCAGAGAGCGCTGCTACCATTTCATGTAGGTCAGACAGACTAACTCTACTCACGCTGGGCCCGATGTGTTGAGTGCTGGTTCCGGGCGTTGTAGCGCGGTCCATGCCATGAGCAACCAACCCGTCTTCGTCGCTTGTAGTAGGCCTACTTTCCTTACGCTTTCCGACCGAGTCGCCCGCCCGCTGACTGTCGGTGTCCAGGATCAGTGTCTCGGGCGCTGATGACTCGGCTGTTCGGTCTCTTGTTCTCCTCGATCTCGTCATCGTTATGAACTTTGCAAAAATTCAGTGCTGCCTTCCGTTTCAGTGTTTGAGCGTAGCCGCCATCTTGTGTCGTCCCATGTGTGTGTGTGTGTGTGTGTGTGTGAGAGAGAGTCTATGCATGTGTGCATTCGCGAGTGCTTGAGTGTGTGCGTGTGTTTGCAGGCATATGTACGTGGGTGTGTGGGTGTATATACAGCGAGTGTATGTGCGTGTTGTGCGCACGCGTGTGCGTGTGCTCAATTGCACAAACTGTATCAACATATTATCATTGCTGCCAGAGCTTGCTATAAAGTCTGCGTGATAGAATTCCGTTTGATGGCGCCACAGTATCATGCAGCTGGCATTATACAGAATTTTCATTTGACAGCTTTGCAAGCGAACACAGTCTCTTTCGCTTAGCATTCTGGTGCACGGCAGCCTATAAACCATGCCCCAAACTGGTTCATAGTCTACCGAAACTACACGACGCCTCGAGAAGGAACATGTGGCGATACGATTAAGACCCTTTTTGTGTGTGGGATAGGGTTTGATAAGCGTTCTCCCCGTTGTAATTAAAGAGAGTGACACCGACGCTAGTTGAGAGTAGTCAAGTGGTTTATCTCGCAGGACCGATAACCCTTCCCCGGCCCTATTTTTTAAAATACTTTCTTTTTCGCCTCTTCACTTAGAGAAAAGATATTCTGGTCTAAACCATGGCCATTGTTAATGAAATGGATCATTAGTTAAGCGTTTTGTTGTAGTTGATTATTTGTTTGTTTGTTTGCTTGTTTTCTTTTTTGTTTGTGTGTTTGTAACATCGAGTAGCTTTATGGCCAAACGGTCAGCCAGCCTAGTGATTGATAGATTCTTCCAGGGTCAGTCAGTTTGTTATCATTAGCTCGCCGAACAAGCACACAGCAGGTTCAAAACTGGTGGGAGAAAATGAAAAAACCGCCTTGTTTAGCTTTCATGCTTGAAACAAGTTCTATTTACCTCACTATCTTTCTTCTTCTGGCTTTCTCTCCCTTTCTGTCTGTATCTGACTGTGTTTCTCTCCAACAGTCTGCCTCCAAACTGGCCCTGCGCGTTTTCTCATCAGCAAGGTAGGACCGTTCATTGTCCACTAGGTGTCGCAACAGCAGTAGTGTCGGGTGGAGGGGTGTGTGTGTGTGTGTGTGTGTGTGTGTGGAGTAGCCTTTGAGAGTGGCTTGCAGGGTAGAGAGGCAGGCTGTCTGGTGCTGGGTGTCATGACCAGTGAGGTGCATGGCCTGCTAGTCTGTTCGGCTCCACTCCCGGGAAGGTCAGGGTTCCACGGCGGCTGGCAGTGGAGTCAGTGCCAGCCTGTCCAAGGGGGTGGGCCCTGGTCTTCTGCTCAGTCAGCAGAGCCTGGGTCTTACCATTCGTTCCCCGAGATACGGATGGAATGTCCTTTTACTCGCCCTCTGAAGTTTCAGCGATGTGTGAGGTCTGAACCAGCGATCGGAGGTGCAACATCAAGGCAGAATCTGTGTGTTACTGTCTCCACCTTGATTTGTAGTGCAGGAAAGTAACTGGTGTCCACACTGAAGAGTTTGGACAAAACAGGAACCGAGTTTATGAAATGAAATGAAGGAGGGGGGGGGGGGGGGGGGGGGGGGCGAGGGGGTTGGCAGGATAAAGCTTTCAACTCTTTCTGATCACTTAGCGGCTGAAATCAACCACTTAAATGCATTTTCAAATAAGCAAAAGTGTCAGTCATATCATTAAATGTAACTAAACAGTGTTACAGAGACGTAACGCACGCGCTAAGGCATAAAATACAAGGCAAGCATGGCTTGGAAACCAAATCGATACCATCTACTTGGAGACAGCTGGGCTGAGGAGCAGTGAAATTCAAAGCCAGGATATCAGAGGTGGCAAGATGAGCATTCATCACTCTGATATACACCTGCTGTATTTCTGCCTTTTTTCATGGGTGACTCAGTACTTAACATCAGTCTGATGACCTAGTGGTGAGTGCCAGCGCTGAGCTGGGCACAGCAGTTCAAAGGATGTTTTCATATCATCGTGCTTCTACGCAGATGAGTGACGGGTTGACAGTGACAAGACAGTCCAATTAGAATGAAGAAGGGCGGGGCTATCCGCCCAGCGGGGACAGGAGAGCAGTGACTTTATCTAAACAGGTGCTCTCACAGCCAGTGGGACGGGGGAATCTAGCTCCTGCCTCACGTGATGCTGACAGCAGGGCGGTTATGACGTGTGCACACGCAGCAAGTTTCGGGGCTTGACAGGCTGCGCAACACGCTTTCAATCATTGGCCGGCACTGTCCGCGACATTGCGAGCGGATAGTTGGCAGATTAGAACAGTGTTCCGTTCGTATTCTCTTCACCTACCAACATTGCTTGCAGCTGTCCAATCAAATCGCTTTCCTGGGTCAGAAAATCCATGCGAGGATTACTCCCCATCTGAAATGGCGACTGGTTTACAGACGTCGATTCAGTAATAAATCCGATCACACATTGTATTCATTAGTACAAACATGCAGAAAATTTAAAAGACTGAACTGCACTCGCAAAGCAGAAGCGCGCACGACTAACTTAAACTGGCTGAATGTGGGAAAACAATGTTTTGTCAGTGTAAGCCTGTCTGAAACGACGTAAGAGTAGGCTTCCTTCCGCACGATACACGTACGTAAAGCTGGGTTAAATACCCGAGTTTATGGGCAGGCACATGTGTTGGCATCAAAGCGTTATTGTCGTACTGCTAATTTCTGAAAGCTGCCGAAGTTTTTAATCTGTTTTGATCTCTCAATTACTTAAGTTTCTTCGTTTGAATGGGGTAGCTTTCGTGCAGAATGTGCGCGCATGACGCAAGATATGGACATGTCCCAACAGCGTGTCTTGCGCATTGATGGCTATGTCTGTGGAGTGTGATATGTCTGAAAACTCTCAACACGGTAAATATTTCATTTGTCTGTGGGCCGCTTTAGTGACTGACGCTATCTACGTCAAACACCGCTGAACTCAGGCGTCATATCACGTTGGCCTCCGCCACAGGCTATCCATCCTAGGGCGTCGTGCTGTACACTGACCTGGGTGTGTGGCGGCAACGCCTCTGAGGTGTGTGTGGAGGGTGGGATGGAGGCAGTGTGACCCAGTTAGCAAGTGCGCTGTATGTAATCTGGGTGGGGGAGGGGGGAGAGGGCCCAGAGCGTGGGTGGAGATTCCTGTGATGGCTGGTTGGTGACGAGTGTAGTGGCAAGAAGAGGAGGTGTCTTGCTGATGTCAGTTGTCCTGTGTGTTTATTTGTGCGAGAAGAGAGGTGGTTGGATTTTCAGACTCATTGACGTAGAGAGCCACACACACAC
>JADBJO010009493.1:59652-62152 GCA_016801955.1 Conus betulinus | reverse complement strand
CACTGTGTCTGCAGATGGCATCTGCAGGGTCTGAACCCTTCTTATCTGTGGAAAAAAGTGCAGATAAAAGAGGCTGGTGACAACACTCACGATAAGGGTTCATGGGACACGTCAACACCGACACTTTTGAGTTGTCCCCCCCCCCCCCCCCCCCCCGGGGCTAGTTTGTTTGTCTCTTGTTTTTCTGATGTTGTCCCTGTGAGGATTTCTTTAGAGATGTTATCCCCAACATGAAAGATGATGTATGTGGATTTCCGAGACAGAGCATCGAGTCTGATGGATACACGGGTTTGACTTTCGGTAGGTGGTTTGTTGTTCTGTGATGATGGTAGTGACGCTGACTCGGTTTCTGTCGCTGCTGCAGTTGAGAGAGCTTTCTTGGTGGCCTTGTGGGGCACAGCACTGGTTTGTTGTTCCGAAAGTCTTGGGTTCAGTCCCCCTTCTCTAGAAAGCCGTCAGTTAAGAAAGTGTTCTGTCTTCCATGTCCATTTCTGTCCCGACTCCAGTCCCTTTTCTCCACCTCAAAGTCCCACGGATGATACTAAACTTTCAGTTGACATCTTTCCTAGGTACGCCTATCATTAAAAAATATAAAACCAAAATAATTAGACCAAAAATACATTGATACATAGGGAAAAAAATTACAACACTCGCAAAAAACCCCATTGTATCTGTGTTGAAGTGTAGGCTAGTTTGTGTCACCGCGCCAATTGAAGCAAATGGAAAGAATAAAATCCGCTGAAGCGAAACCTTGCACATTGATCGATCCCAGACATCATCGTCAAATGACGCAATACGGTAACCTTAAATGGCAGGATTAAAACACACACATTGACAAGAAAAAACCGATCTGGAAAACGTAAACATCTCACGCGTAGTCAACGGTCGCACTAGAGGAACGAAAGCTGCTGATGATGGTGATGATGATGAGCATATATAATGGACGTTTCTCATCGTGTTACAGTTTGCATCGTAGTTAAGTTTGTTTAGTTCTGATTCATTGTACCCGGTCTCACGGAATGGTCATCAACTGGACTTTCTGTAGACCAGCCACGGTGGCAAAGTGGTTAGCGTGGTGGACTCATGGCTTGGATGTCGTGGGTTTGATTCCCATCGGAGGCATTACTTGTGGGATTTTTCTGCCCCGACCGGCTCCTACCCAGAGTTGAGGTGTCTACGGGCTCAGTTTGATACACTGGGACCAGTTAGTCGAGTTTCATCCACTTAATGGATGCGTCTCTGAGAGTGTTGCTCAAATGTACTGACGAACACTGCAGGTGTCTGTATCTCTCGGGCCTGGTTGACGCCGGAATATATCATGAAAGTAAGGTTAGAGTACAGCCCTGTCATGCAGTCTCAGACTGGAATTCAAACCCGTAGCATGGAGTAAGAGCTCTCTCTCACGCCGACTCCGCGACTAAGCAGTTCTTGTCGTCAGTAGGGGGCTGAATAGGTGGTGTCCTGTGTATGCTGGATCAGATTCAGACGTCACTAAAGTGACTCGGCAGCAGTGCAGTGTCCCCTCCGGTGGGTTTCTTCTTGACGACTTGACATTGCCTGCTCCCTGTTGATTGCCGGAACTAGAGCTGCGAAGGGCCGGGCCAGTCTGTTGCTGTGGACGGTGAGAGAGAGGGGGGGGGGAGGGGGAGAGGGGGGGTCGGAATGAGGGGCGGGAGTGCAATGCCACTGAGATGGCAGAGAAGATGGGACAGTTAAAAAAATATGGAATTTTTGTCTACCCCTGTATCCCTACCGTTAAGCTGGCTTGTGATTTGTCACCACTGTTCAGTGGTCTTGGTTCTCCATCCAACCACCAACAACACTGAAACAGAACTACTCTTGAAACATGTGTTGTTCTGCCTCTCCTTAAAGGACCTGTCCGACCCCACCTCCAAAGTTAGCTTTAAGAAAAGATTTCCGTTTGTATCTCCCCTTCTCCCCCAACGCCCTCACTTCTCCAGGGTGAGGTTTTCTGTATCATCGTTTCCAGATTTTTTTTTTCATGTGTAGTTGTTTTACGTCTTCAAGAAAAAAAAAAAAAGCACACCACTGTGTTAAGACAGTTGACGACATAAAGGCTATCTTTGGAGCTGATTGTGAACGTCTGCGAGTTACTGGAGATGTAATGCCTTACTTCTTGTCTTTTGAACTAGCAAACTAAATTTTGGGTAAGTACCAGTTGCAGTGTTCACAGACGTAGGAGAATCGCCTGTCTCCAGCAATAGTTGAATGCTTATATCAACAGCAGAGACACGGGAATAACAACGAGAAAGTTGAAACATGCTAGACTCTAGTTCCGCTTCTGTCTGTTTAACATCCACTTCATCTTCAGTACGCCCAAGCGAAAGAAACATCCGAAGGTGCGAGTGGGACGCAGAGAAGTACTGTCCTAAACTGCCGAACCAGCCAGCTGGGAGCACCCTCACACCACCCTTGGAAGCCTGCGCTCTGTTCACATAGGGTGCAGGCACACACAGGGCATTCCGTTAAGACGTCAAGG
>JADBJO010009493.1:34652-42152 GCA_016801955.1 Conus betulinus | reverse complement strand
ACAGACAGACAGATAGAGAGAGAGAGAGAGAGAGAGAGAAGAGAGAGAGAAAGATAGAGAGAGAGAGTGAGAGAGAGATATGAAAATGACAATGCTTTGCCGGCAATAGTTTGCCGGCAATAGTTAAACAACCCTTAAGCCAAGGTACTGTATTGCACAGTTTCCACTTAGTCTTGCCAAACTCTGCCCACTAATAGAAATGCGAGTCAAAAAAAAAAAAAAAAAAAAAAAAAAAAGCGTACACACATAGAAACAGTAGAACAGAACTAATGACTACAAAACGAAGAAAAAGAGACCATTTATCAAAATCAATATTTCTCATCACAATGAACGACTTCTTGCATAATCATGATTTACGAACACAGCCTATTTTTTTTCAAGTTCTCTCTCTCTCTCTCTCTCTCTCTCCCTCTCTCTCTCTCTCTCTCTCTCTCTCCCTCTCTCTCTCTCTAAATCGAAAAGCTTCTGCCACAAACTTAGCAAAATGAGTTTACAGTGTCTCTTACATTTTCAGACGATAAAATACCAAAGAAGCTTGGAGAGAGGAGAGAGAGAGAGAGAGAGAGAGAGGAGAGAGAGAGAGAGGAGAGAGAGGAGAGAGACAGACAGACAGACAGACAGACAGGACACAGACAGACGCAACAAAGACGACAGACAGACAGTCTGTACCCTGCAGTGTCAGTCAGATTCCCCCCACTGCCGGATGACTGTGATAAAAGCCAGCCGACACAGGATTTCCTTTACCAGCATGTCATCATCTCACCGCGGCCGGGCCAGTGGGCCTGAAGCCAATCGCCTTGGGGCCAGCTTGTGTGCAAGCTCAACCACCTTTATCTGTCTGTCTGTCTGTCTGTCTGTCTGTCTGTCTCTGTCTCTGTCTTCCGTTTCTCCTCTCTCTCTCTCTCGTCTCACCTCTCTCTCTCTCTCTTCTTCTTTGTGTTTTTTATGAAACGCTCCTTACCATACCTCTCCTTACACTCCTTCCTTTTAATGTATACTCTCTCTCTCTCTCTCTCTCTCTCTCAATCCTCTCTCTAATCTCCTCTATCTCTCCCTCTTCCCTCTCCTCTCTCTCCCTCCTCTCTTTGCGCACGCGATTATCGCGCGCGTGTGTGTTTTTGGTGTGTGTGTGACCATGCATGTATACATATATATATATATATATATATATGTATAGACATACACACACCACACACACACCCACACACACACACCAACCACACACACACACACACCACACATCCAATACATACATACATACATAAACACACCTACACATACATACCATACATACATACATAACATACATACATACATACATACATACATTTACATTACCTACAAAGCATACTACGTACATACACATACGTATACACACATGCAATACATACATACGTTCACACACACACCCACCACACACACACACGCACGCACACACATACATAAACACACATACATATATGCTGCATTGTGTGTCTGTGTCTCTGTGTGTGTATCTAGTCTGTGTTGTATAAGTTGTGTGTTTTTGTGGTGTGTAGTTTTGGTTTGTGTCTATCTTTCCTGTCTGTCCTGTTTGTCTGTAGGTCTGTCTGGTCCTGTCGTGCGTGCGTGCGTGCTGGTGCGTGCGTGCGTGTGTGTGGTGTGTGTTGTGTGTGTGTGTGTGGTGTGGTGGTGTGTGGTGTGTGTGTGTGTGTGTGTGCGTGCTTGCGTATGTGTATGTGTGTTTGGTGTGGTGTGTGCGTGTGTGTGGTATGATGTGTCTGTGTGTGTGGGTGCGTCTGTGTCTGCGCTGTGTGCGTGCGTGCGTGCGCGCGCGCGCGCGCGCGGCGCGTGTATTTGGTGTGTGTGTGTGTTAATATGTGTGCTTGTGTTAGTGTGTGTGGTGTGTGTGTTAATTGTGTGTGTGTGGTGTGTGTGTGTGTGTGTGTGTGTGTGTGTGTGTGTGTGTGCTAAGTGGTGTGTGTGGTGTGTGTGGTGTGTGTGTGGTGTGTGTGTGTGTGTGTGTGTGTGGTGGGGTGTGTCAGCAGTGGTGTGTTGATCAGCAGTGCTTTGGTTCCACTGCCGGGCTCTGCCAGATCTAGTCTAGGGGCCAGAGAAGACTCCTCCCCAGAGATGGCATCGGCAAGTGCTCAGAGTGCATCAGGGGAGAAGAAAGGGGGCCTTTCTGAGGGAAGGGGGGGGTCTGGGCTTATCGTTGTATCCTTCGTCTCCTGGAGGAGAGAGAGAGAGAGAGAGAGAGAGGAGAGAGAGAGGAGGAGAGAGGAGAGAGGCGAGAGAGAGAGAGAGAGAGAGGATTTTTTGTAAATGAATACCTGAAATACATTTATTTCACAGAAACACGTGCAAACTATATAGGTCTTCCGAGCGTCGCTCGAAGCGTGGAGAAATCGCAAGTGGAGAGTGTGTTTTTCCTTGTGTGGGTGTGTGGGGTTGTGTTGTGTGTGTGTGTGGTTACAATTTCATATGTCTGTCTTTTTTGTGTGTATGTCGGTGTGTTAGTGACGAGCGTCGTGTGTGTGTGTAAGTGTGGTGTGTGTGTTGTTGTGTGTGTGTGTTGTGTGTGTGTGTGTGGTGGTGTGTGTGTGTGGTGTGTGTGTGTGTTGTGTTTCAATTTGTGCATATGTTGTGTCTTTGTGCGTATGTATATGTGTATATATGGTGTAGTGGTATATATATATATATATATGTATATATATATATATATATATGTATATAGTATTATGTGTGTATGTGTGTGTGTGTGTGTGTGTGTGCGCGCGCGCGCGCGCGTGTGGTGTGTGTGTGTGTGTGTGTGTGTGTGTGTGTGTGTGTGTGTGTTGCGCGCACGTGCGTGTGTGCTTGCTTGGCGTGTGTACGTGTGTGTACGTGCGCCACGTGCGCCCGTGTGCTTTGCGGTCGTGTGTGTGTGTGTTTGTGTGTGTGTTGTGGTGTGTGTGTGGTGTGTGTGTGTGTGTGTCGCGCGCGCGCGCGCTTGCGCACATGTGTCTGTTTGTGTGTGCGTCCGTCGCTTTACTGACTGAATTCTATTTTTTGCCCCCCCCCAATTTTTTGCTTCAGTTTTTTTTCCCTGCAACAAAGTCGGAGCCACGCAGACGGAAACGCACCGGAGATTGGTTTAATTTATCACAAGTATAAAAATCTCTCCGTCTCGATTGGGACACAATACGTCCCAGGAGCGAAAAATGCCAAATCGTCGCAACAGGGTAATCAAAGCACTCTGAAGGCACTTGGAAAAAGGCGTATTCCCCCCCCCCCCCCCCCCCCCCCCCCCCCCCCCCCCCCCCCCCCCACCCCCCCCCCGCCATCGCCTTGTTTTGGACGTTATTTTTTTTTTTTAAGGTGTGATGCTATTTCTGTTCCTGATTATTAATTTGTCATCAGCATCATCGTCAATCCGTCATTGCCGCCATGATCTTTATTATCGTCTTCGTTGTTAGTTTTTCACCGTTACCGATTTTGTCGTTGGCGTTTCATGATCACTATCGTCGTTTACATCATCGTTGTTATCGCCGTCGTCGCTGTTATCGGAGTCATCATCGTCGTCGTGATCATCATAGCTATCTCCGCCACCATCCTCAAGATCAGCAGTAACATAGTCGTCGTCATCATCATCAACGTCCTCACCACCGTCATCATCATCATTGAAATCAGCAGCACCCGCAACATTGTCTTAATGAACGTCGTTGTCGTCTTCGTAGTTTGTTATCGTTTTAGTTCCCCTTGACGGTGATGATGGTGATGAAAGCGGTGACGTTGGTGTTGATGATGATGATGATGATGATGATGATGATGTGATGGTGTTGTGATGATGAAGGGTGATGGTGGTGGTGATTGATGAAGTATGTTTTCCTTCACAGGGGGTTTTCTCTGACAAATCTAATTTATTGTTAACACGCATCTGCTCTCTTTTCTTTTTTCTTTCTTCTTTCTTTCTTCCTTTCTTTATTTCTTCCTTCCTTCCTTCCTTTTTTTCCTTTTTTCTTTCTTTTCTGTATTTCTTTTTTCTTCCTTGCCCCTCCTTTCTTTCTTTTTCTTCTTTCTTCCCGTCTTTCGTTCTTTCATACTTTTTTTTTTTTTTTTTAATTTTCATCCATTCCTTTCCGTCTTTTTCATTCAGATGTTTTGTTGACATGGAGAGAGAGGTTTCAGGATGGTAATGAAAGGATTTTTTTTTGTTTGTTTTTTGTTCTTCTTATCTATACTTTTATTCATCTACTTATTTTCACTCTAATCTCCTGTGCCACATCGTTACTAACACACCCCCCACACCGCTGCCCAACTGCAGTGCCCTCATATATGCAGGTGCATTATGTATTTTTCTCCCTTTCTTCCTTCCTACATTTTTCTTCCATCCTTTCTTCTTGTTTTCCCTTTTTTTTTCTTTCCATCCTTTCTTCATTCCCTACCTTTTCTTTCTTTTCTTCTTCCTTCCTTTCTTTCTTTCTTTCTTTTTTTTCTTCCAGTCTTTCTTTCTTTTCCCCCTTCTTTCTTTCTTTTTTCTTCTTTCCAACGTCCCTTCTTTCTTTCTTTCCCTTCTTTTTTTTCTTCTTTTTTCTCTTCTTTCCCTTTTTCTTTTTTTTCGAGAAAGCTGGTATTTAAGAGAAACAAAGAAGGAAAGAAATAAGAAAAAAAGACAGAGAGAAAGAAAAGAGTGAATGAATGAACGAGAACGGTGAATGAAAGAAAAGAAAAGAAAAGAAAAGAAAGGAAGATCAACGAGAAAGCTGGCGTTTGAAGAAACAAAAGAAAGAAAAAAAAAAAAAAAAAAGACAGAAGGAAAGAAAGAATCAATGCCTGAATGAATGAAGGAAAGGAATGAAAGAAAAGAACAGAAAGAAAAAAAAAACAAGAAAGAATGAAAGAACAACGAGAAAGCTGGCGTTTAAAGAAACAAAGAAGAGAAAGAAAAAAAAATGACAGAAAGAAAGAATCAATGAATGAATGAACGAATGAATGAATGAAAGAAAGGAAAGAAAAGAAAAGAAAAGAAAGAAAGAAAGAAAGAAGAAGAGAGAGAGAAAGAAAGAAACGAACAACGAGAAAGCCGGCGTTTTAAAGAAAGAAAGAAGGAAATAAAAAAGGAAGGACAAAGACAGAAGTAATAAAATGAATGAATGAATGAATGAATGAATGAATGAATGAATGAATGAATGAAAAAAAAAGAAAAGAAAAACAAAGAAAGAACAACGAGAAAGAAAACAAGAACAACGAGAAAGCTGACGTTTGAAGAAACAAAGAAAAAAAAAAAAACAAAAAAAAAAAAAACAGAAAAACGGAAAGAAACAAAGAATCAATGCATGAATGACCTGAATGAAAGAAAAAGAAAGAGAGAAAGAAAGAAAGAGAACAACGAGAAGGCTGGCATTTGAAAGTCAAGGGATTTCATTGTGTGGTCTGAAGAGCTGTCAAATGTTCCCTGCATTACTGTCCTCACTCGTCCGATGTCTGTCGTAAACCACCTCTCTCTCTCTCTCTCTCTCTCCTCTCTCCTCTCTCTCTCTCTCTCTCTCTCTCTCTCTCTCCTCTCTCTCTCTCCCATCTCTCTCTCCCCCCCCCCCACCCCTCTTGCTTGCAAGACCTCTGCCAAGAAATTAGCGGTTATGCGTTAAATAACCGAAGTAACCGTCTTGCTGGAAAATTGGTCTTTGTACAATGCCTTAATTAAACAGCGCTGGATTTTCCAGCCAGGTGTGGACAAATGTACCAAGGATTTATCCATTTCGTGGCGAAAAAAGAACAAGATTCAAATCAGCCATGAGACCACGGGGGTCCTGCGACTTCGCACGAGGTTGGTCCGTGTCTTGGCAGATGAGGTCCTCTTTGGGTTTTGATCTCCAGTGACCTTCGCTTAACGCTGTAGCGATGTGGAATCTCTAACCCTGTACCTCGAAGCCAAATTGTGTTCTCTCCGTCCGTCACGACTGATTGATGATGGACCATTCCACGCAACGTGACCACGACCCACGAGTGAGGCGGGCTTCAGGAAGCGGCGGTTTGCACTGACAGACCTTCAGTGCTTTGGTGCACTCCTTCAACTCCAGCGTGGTGGACGCCACGTCACCGGAATCCCAAACTGTGAAGGACTGGGTCTACTGAACCGAAGGAAAAGGTGCACGGGGCCACAGAATCTGTCACTGACGTCACTGTGGGGGAAACGAATCCCTGAAAGGAGAACACTGTGGATTTCAGAGACAGGAGATGTAGAACTGGAAAGAAAAGACCGATGGCCATGAAGGGGGTGCCCTGTCCACAACACTTCCCCCCCTCCCCCCCCCCCACCCCCGGCCCCTCCTCTGAAGCCAGACAGGGAAAGACGCGTGTATACAAGCAATTCACTTAAGATCTTAATGGTTTCGTCTCTGGCATCCGATCCGTTCCATCCGGCGTCTGGTGACGATTCCAGACCTACGATTAAGCGAAATAAAAGCTCTCTGTAACCACAGCCACGCCAGAAATCCTTAAGCACTCGCTTGTCTAAGAAAAAGGAATGTTTATTTGGATGTGAAGCTAGGATAGACAGAGACAAACATCTTCCTTTAAGAAAAAAAACACCTTTTAAAAGCAGGCAGTCTTCGTTAGGGGACAATCTAGTGCTCACATAAAGAGAAATGGCCCAGACGTAACAAATCTTTAAAGGGGAAAAAAAAACCTTAATTAGAAAACAACAGAGGAACAGACAACGACAAACATGCGTCCCATACGAAAACAAGTGTTAGTTCATTCGGCAAAAGAGGAGGTAAGTCTGACAAAGACAAAGACGAACATATTCCCGAAATAAGACATCTTTGTAGGGGGAAACGGTTTGTTTCTGTTCCATCTTCTATGCCACCTTGATGGCATTGCACCCACACTGATCATTCCGATCCCTCGTCCACAGCCACAGCCTGGCCCGTTCCGCCACAGCTCGGGCACCGGCAAACTACAGGGAGTAGCCAGTGTTAAGTCGTCACAAGGCACCCCACCAGAGGAGACTCTGCACTGCCGCCGAGTCACTTGGATGGTGTTCGGTGGTGTCTGTTCGGATGCAACATCTGCAGGACACCACCTACTAAGCCCCCTACTGTAGATAATAACTGCTCAGTCGCGGACCCGCATTTTTTTTTATGCTGGTTTGGAAATCTTAGCGTGAAAAAACCAAAAAAAAAAAACATTTTGAACAGAGTGGTGAATACATGTGGAAAGATTACTGGCAAAAATCAAGAACAGCTAGATAAACTGTATAAATGTCGAGTTACATGAAAAGCTGTGAACATTGCTGCCGACAGTTCTCATGTTCTTTGAAAAGAACTACAATGTTGTACCCTCTGGACGAAGATGCCAAATTCCAAACATTCAAGACAAATAGAACTAAAAACAGTTTTGTTCCCAATTCCATCAAATTCCTGAATCATAACTAAACTTTCCATAAGATCCGGTTCAGAAAGCTTGTGTGTGTGTGTGTGTGTGTGTGTGTGTGTGTGTGTGTGTGTGTGTGTGTATGCGCGCGCACGTTAATCTGTG
>JADBJO010009493.1:27152-29652 GCA_016801955.1 Conus betulinus | reverse complement strand
TCTCTTTAGCCAGTGCCTACTGTCAACGCCAATGGTGCGTGGCTTTCGTCACAGTCTGAATGATTTGAGCACTTGAAGATTTATGGGATTCAGAGAGGGTAGGAGGAAATAACAGTCTGTTTTGTAAGTTTTATGAGCCAACCAGCCAGCCCGAGACAGACAGACAAATCAACAGATAGACAAATAGACAGATAGAGAATGAGGAAGAAAGAGAAGGATGATTCAGGGGGGTTAGGGGGGATGGGGATCTCTTTTCAGATCCGTATTCTTTAGGAAAGACAGTCATGAACAGAGAAGAGAACCAGAGGAAGAGGAGAAGAGAGAAGGAGAGAGAGAGACAGAGAGAAGAAGACCGAAGGAAGGAGGACGGAGAGGAGAGGACAGACGAAAGAAGGAGAGCGAGGAGAGGGAGGACCGAGAAGAAGACGAGAGTGGAGGACGAGAGGGCGCGAGGGAGGAGGAGGAGAGGTAAGAGGAAGGGGGGGAGGAGGGAGGGTCGAGGAGTTCTCCTTTAGCCAGTGCCTAACAGTGGAGGAGGAGGAGGCACAGTCTGAATGAAGAGGCGAGATTAGAGGGGAGGAGGAGGGTTAGGGGAAAATCACGCTGCGGAGAGGAAAGAGGAGGAGACCAGGGAGGACGAGACCAGAAGGAGGAAAGAGGGACAAGGAAGAAGGAGAATGAGGGAAGAACGGAGAAGGAGGAACAGTGGTTTAGGGGGAGGGGGAAACTCTTTCTCGTATTCTTCAAGAAGGAGAAGAACACAGTGAAGAAGAAGAGAAGGGGAAGAAGAAGAAGAGCCGGAGGAGGAGGAGGAGGAAGAGGAGGAGGAGAGGCAGGAGGAGGAGGAGGACGAAAACGAAAAGAGTTGGAGACGGAGGAGGGGAGGAGAGAAGAGGAGGAGGTGGAGGGACGTGGAGGGAAGAGGGTGGACGAAGAAGAAGAAGAAAGAAGAAGAAGAGAAGCAAGAAGACGAAAGAAGAAGAAGAACAACAACAACAGCAACAACAAACAACAACAAGAAATGTTAAAGGAAGAAGAGGGGGAGGAGGAGGAGGAAGGAAAGGAGGAGGAGAAGGTGGAGGAAGAAGGTGGATGAAAAGAAGAAGAAAGGAATGAAGAACGAGAAGAAGAAGAAAGAGAAGAAGAGAAATAATGGGGAGAAAACAACAACAACAACAACAACAACAACATCAACAACCAGGCGAACAAACGAAAAATAAAGTATATCACGAAGTTTTAAAACAATCCAAATATACAAGAACTCTTATTAACTTTGCAGCTAAAAAAGAGATGAAAACACACACACACACACACACACACACACACAACACACACACACACACACACACACACACCACACACACACACACACACACACTATCCACCCAACCAAGCCACCAACCAAACTAACAACAACAACCAAAAAAAAACAAAGAAAAACAATGAAAGAAAAAAAAACTGGAATAAGATGAAAGGTAGTAGAGAGAGAGAAGAGCAGCAGAAAGAAAACAAATCAGCTAAATAGGCACAGACAGACAGGATTAAAAAGGAAAAGGAAAAAGAGTGTGGCCACCCCAGACATATCGCCTTCTCAGCCTGGGAGAAGTCCTGCTGTGTTTCTCAAGCCCAGACGATATATTATGACCTGATCCTTCGAAGCCTGTGAGAACGAGCACACAACAGCTGATGCCAAGACTATCCCCCACCTATCCTTCATCCTCCCCTCCCCCCCCCCCCCCCCCCCCCAACACACACGCTGACACACACGCACGCACACACGCACACACACACACACACACACACACACACACACACACACACACACACACCCACACACACGCACACCTTCCCACACACACACACACACACACACACACACACACACACACACACACACACAACACACACACACACACACACATATAACAAGAAGTAAATGTAGACCATCACACCCTTGATGCAGTGCATATACATGCTTGCATACGTTTATATTCATTCTGATGTAACCTGTCTGTATATGTGTTTTGTCGCCACCACCACCATTACCACCACCACCTCCACTACCACCACCACACCACCATTACCACCACTACCCAGTGTTGTTTCAGTGGCTACCGTTAAAAAGTCATGCTGCCACGTACATTACAACAACAACAACAAACAACAAAACGAACACTTAAAAACGACACTTAACCCAAAAGGTGTATATGAAGCAGGTGCCCGTATGGTGTGCTTACACGGCACATAGAAGACGTTCAGTAATGACTTTAGATGAACAGGACATTTTCCAGTTTGGTGACATTCAGCAACAACAACAACAACAAACAACAACAACAACAACAACAAATAGGCTTGGAGTCATGGTAACTTGTGAAAATGATTGAAAAAAAAGGTTTAGATGGTGTGACAAGAACCGGTGAAATTATATCAAAATTTATGTATATTTTTTGTGTTATTCTATGTATTTTCTAGATTTTCAGTTTTAAGTTGAACTGGTGTG
>JADBJO010009493.1:17152-22152 GCA_016801955.1 Conus betulinus | reverse complement strand
CGACCTTAATGTTGCAGTTTGTTATTGCCTTTCCTATGATGTTGTCATTTTTCTTCCTTGCGGCTGGCGAATATCAGGGCTGTCCACTGTGCATACTTATTTGGATAGTTGCACTGGCCAGTTCAGGCCTGTCTACTTTCCTTTTTTCTTTTTTTTTTCTTTTTTTTTTTCTTTTTAGAAATAGCTGTTGAGATAGGTACACTGGCCATATTAGGGCTATCTACTTGTTGTAGTTGTTTGGATAGGTACATTCAGGCGTGATGTTCACGTGCACCATAACTTACCTGACAGATAAGAATCACTACAGTCTGGGCGGGAAAGGTGGAGCAGGGGAACGAGGATAACAGCGCATTAAGATGGGAGGTGGAAAAGACATTTTTATGTCGGTCGGAACTTCAAGCTGCGAACGCAGTGCCTCACTCCTTGGGTCAACAGGCTCCGTGTTATTTTTGGTGTAGGATATCCCTTCATATCTGGCACCATGTTATCTTCGGTGTGTAGGATATCTGTTCACAACTGGCACCTTGTAATTTTGGGTGTAAGATATTCATGGCACCATGTTATTTTCAGTGTAGGAAATCAGTTCATATCTGGCACAACATTATTCTCGGTGTATGGTATCCGTTCATTTCCGGCACCGTGCTATTTTCAGTGTACTACATCAGTTTAATTGTGGATATCTGACACAATATCGTTCTCGGTGTATGGTATACGCTCGTATCTGGCACCGTGTTATTTTCGGTGTAGGATTTCTGTTCCCATTTAGCACCATGTTGCTTTTTCAGGTGTAGGCTATCCATGCACACCCCCGCACCATGTGACTTTCTGCGTCACATGTAGGCTATCCGCGCATAGTTAACACCATGTTACTTACTGCGTCACATGTAGGCTATCCGCGCATAGCTAACATCGAGTTTCTTTCGCCATGAAATGTGTTCTGGTGTCCGTGGTACCTTTGCCGTAAGATGAAGGCTATGCGTGCACTCCTCGCAGCATGTTGCTTCATCCGCAGTGTGTAGGATATCCATGCGCGGCACGTGGCACCATGCTACTTTTGCCGTAAGGTTCTAGGATACCCAATCCACCCCTGGCATTGTTACTTTCTCCATAAAGTGTAGCATACCCGTGCACGCCTGGCATGATTATTTTCTCTGTAAGATGCTGTTGAATACCCGAAGCACACCCGACGCTGTGTTACTTTTGCCGTTTAATGGAGGATACACCGTGGACAGTAGTCACTGAGTTACGGTGCACGCCTGACATTATGCTCCTTTCGCCGTGAAGTGTAGGATGCCCGGTGCGCGTCTGGCATGATGTTACTTACTCTGTCCGCTGTAAAACATTCTGCACACCTGGCACCATCGACATGCCCTCTCTGATGTGGTAGGCAACCCAAATGTGACAGCGTCTGTTTTTTTCCCGTCAGCTTAGAACCTTGGAATACCTTGGGAAATACCCCCCCCCCCCCCCTCCCCCCAGTCAGCTGCAATGCTGATTGCAGTCACTGGCATTTTGTTCTAGTTCAGCCGACCAGCAGGAGCCATTTCAATGGTGTCACCACGAAAAGACAAACAGTTCTGTCAGCGCACGCACACACGCACGCACACACGCACGCACGCACGCACGCACACACACACACACACACACACACGACGCGCGCGCGCGCGCGCACACACGCGCACACGCATGTACGAACACACACACACACACACACACACACACACGCACACACGCACGCACACATGTACGCACGTACGCACTCTCCGCTCGCACGCATGCACGTGTGTGTGTGAGAGTCTGGGAGGGGGGCAAAAAAGTGGCTCACGTACATTATTCATCTAAATCGATACATATCATACAAGCTGGACGATTGGCACCTTAGGACATGCAACATTAAACCATGCTGAGTGCGTCAGCCATTGGCCCTGGACAGGAGTCCACATGAATTTCAACACAGGCATGACGATTGTTTTCTCTCTCCCTTTGTTTTTGGATTTGGGTGTCGTTTGAACAGCGGTTTCGGTTATGTTATTTTTTCCAGTCTGCTTTCCGTATTCTTTGCGTTTTTTTTTTTCCTTTTGGTGTTTTGTTGTTTTGTTTCATTTTTTGTTTTGTATCGGTTGATGTAATTGATTGAATTATTGCTCATTGAGATAATCAGGATCGCAAGTCGTGACAGTCATTGTATCGAAATAAAGAAACATTTTTCTGTGATAACTCTTTCATGCTAAACTTGTCAGTCAGGGGGGGGGGGCACTAGGGGATGAAATGCAGGGCTGCTTCTCTAGTTCTCATTGCTGCGATCTTCCACCATCTCGTGCAGATTTCATTCGCGCTGAATTTTTTTTGATACATACAATTTGTATCAAGTTGTATCCTCGATTTCCCTTTCCATCGAAGTCGATCTCTCTCTCTCTCTCTCTCTCTCTCTCTCTCCTCTCTCTCTCTCTCTCTCTCTCTCTCTCTCTCTCTCTCTCTGGTTTGCACCCTCGCCACCCCCGTCCCCCACCCCCAGCTCCCCCTTTTGCACTAAGATATGTAAATGTTTAACATATAGTTGTTGTTCTATTCTCACTGGACCATATTGGAGTTGTGATATAGAATGGGATGTTGAAGTACGTATAAAATCGAAGTAATGGTGACACTGAGCACAGACCGTGGGACTGAAGAAGCTGGCGTCTTTGTAGCTCTTTGTTCCGTTACATAGCATCGCCTTGCGAAGAGTTATGACGGCCATAACGCTTTTTCCTCCCCCCCATCGGTTTTAGAACTGTGTGCCCCCCCCCCCCCCCCCCCCCCCCCCCCCCCCACCCCGTAGCCCCCTTTCCCCCTGTATTTCTTTCTTTCAGAGATCTGTTCTTTTTCTTCCCCATCGGTTTTTTTAAAACTGCCCCCCCCCCCCCCCCCTCCCCCCCCCCCCTATCTTTCTTTCTTTGTTTCTCTCATAGATCTGTTATTTCTTTAACCAGCAAACAAAAACAACAAAAAAGTCAAAAAATATTTTTCTCAATGGGTGAAAGTCTTGGTGTATTGGTGGACGAAACTCGTTTCAACAACTTTGTTCACCTTGGATTAGTTTGTACCTCCAAAGTCGAGCGCAGAAGAATCGGTTCCTTCCGTCCCTGTCCTAACGAAGAGGCTGTTTCTACTTTCATACACTCCTGTGTCCATTGTACACCAGATGACGGAACATCTTTTATAGCCTCAGGGAAATCAGAACAGCACTGCGCGACGTGTTTTTTTCGGATCCTCTTCCATGCCTCTGTTGCACGTGTCTCTGCTGTTCCCCTTCGCCGGTCGCACGTTGAACAAAGGATAGTTTCCACTCTCCCCCTGTCGATGAAGTCGCTTGAAGACCAGACTCCAGCGTGTCACTCTGAAACCCTTCAGTCCGTCCACACCTCTTCATCTTCGTTCTGCTGCTGACATCCATCATCTACAGACTTCCTTCTTTTAGCCCTGAATCCTACATCTAATGTTTTCCTTTTCATACTAGGGTCCCTCCTTCTGTAACCAGCTCCTTTCTCCGTAGCCAAAGCAGACCTGTCCACCGAGTTTTTACAGCTTTCCGAAAATTGTTTCTCTTCGAGAAGCGTTCTGACCCTTAACCATCACCCTTTTGTTCAGTCTGCGACTTCTCTGACTCTTGGGCATGGAATGAGTGTGTGTGTGTGTGTGTGTGTGTGTGTGTGTGTGTGTGTGTGTGTGTGTGTGTGTGTGTGTGTGTGTGCGTGCAGCATTTGAAATGTACGTGCTAAGCGCAGTTGTTGACAAAATTTGTTAGATCGTGTTGTCATGACTGTCGTGATGTACTGGGCATGTAGCGGCAGCAGCGGGAGCAGCAGCAGCAGCAGCAGCAGCAGCAGCAGCAGCAGCAGTAGTAGTAGTAGTAGTAGTAGTAGTAGTAGTGGTAGTAGAAGTTGTAGCAGCAGCAGCAGCAGCAGTAGTAGTAGTAGTAGTAGTAGTTGTAGTAGTAGTAGTAGAAGTAGTTGTAGCAGCAGCAGCAGCAGTAGTAGTAGTAGTAGGAGTAGTAGTAGTAGTAGTAGTAGTAGTTGTAGCAGCAGCAGCAGCAGCAGCAGCAGCAGTAAGAGTCGCGACGAAGCACCACCAGCCATAACAGTGCTGGAAAGCGCAGTACTCGTTGCAAGCCAAAAAATGATATTGATAATTGGCATAGGTATATTGTTGCTAGTAATTACTGCCACTGTTGTAATTTTTTCCCTCGTCACTGCCACTGTTGTATTTTTTCCCTTTGTCACTACCACTGTTGTATTTTTTTTTTTCTTGTCACTGAAGTGCTGACTCAGAGTGAAATTCGCTTTTTTTTCCGTTTTTTTTTTTTTAACTGATCCTCTTCCCCGCTCACCTCCCAGCCCCTCCCATCTTCCCGCTATCTCCTTCCTCTCCTTCCTCCTTTGTGATAAAACCGCGCTAATTGGGAAACATGTTTAGCCTGCTCCTTTTTCTTTTCTTAATGTAAAACGGGCATGGGGTATGGAATAAGTCAGTCAGCAGTGTAAACAAGCACATGTAAACGCTTTGCATTGAACGACGTGTTAAGGTCGATTTCACAGCTGATTTGAACCATTTCTGTTCGTTTGAGGGATTTTCACATTCGATTCTGACAGGGTTTCATGTGGTCACCATGAAATGAGGTTTGAAGGGAAGTCAGTAGAATTAGATTGTGACCACTTTCTGACAGGTGTATACTGCCCTTTCCCTGGTTTGTTCAGTGCGATCCTCAGGCAGTGTTTTTTTTTGTGTTGGAGTTTTTTTTTCATCATTGCAGTTTTGAAAGTTTCAGGACGGTTGATAGAAAACGTCATTTCGAATGGGATCAAGAGTATCAAATAGCGACATTATGAATTTTCTTATGATTGATATGAAGTGAAATTTTAAACGGGGGGGGGGGGGGGGGGGGGGGGGGGGGGGGGGGGGGGGGGGTAGGGGGGGGGGGGGGGGGGTTGACCTATATTCTTACAAGCTTCAACGTGATTCGT
>JADBJO010009493.1:2500-12500 GCA_016801955.1 Conus betulinus | reverse complement strand
CACAGTGACAAAAATGCAGGACTTGCAATGCGATGGTGAATCGGGCAAAACATGTCTTTCCTCCGCTAGCTTGCTTCCCCTTTCTCGCTCCATTTCCTGTTGTCTGTGTATTGCTGATCAATTCAGCCTGAAAGCGGCTCCCTTGACACATATTCGCCTTGTGTTGGGAATTGCATGATGTGAGACACGAACATTTTACAGCAGATTTCCATGAAAACCTTGTTCAGAGATGTTCCGCCCGACGCGATCTTCGAGTTCTTGAAAGAGATTAACATTTTTCATCGGATCTGAGATTTTACAGTGGAAATAATTTTTTTTTTTTTTTTTTTTTTTTTTTTTACAAAATTTCGGATGGGCTTTCAGAAGATGTATTTTAAAGAATTGTGTGAATGAATGACTTGTGAGTTGATTTTAATGAGGGTGATAGCCCTATTATGGCCCCTTTCGGTCGGCTGGGCTATAAGCAACATTACCTTACCTAGCTTGAAAGCCACTCCCTCTTCAATCCCCCACCCCCCCCACCCCCCACCCCGACCCTCCTGACGTTCCCTGCTTCATATGTTCTTTTTAGTTCGAACACCTTGAACTGTTTATGCACGAGTGGGGCTCAAACACTGTTGGTTTACTTGCAAAGTGAGGCGACTGCAGGCGGAGACCTGAACACATTTGAAATGTAATTAATAGCAAACCTCCATCCCAAAAAAAAACAAAAAACGTAGACAAATGAATCACAAGACAAAACACGACGTGTTTCGACCTCATTCATTTTCGTTGTCCAGAGTGTTTTGTATCTTGCCTGAAGAAGACCTAAGACCTCGAAAGCGCGTCGTGTTTTGTCTTGTGATTCGTTTGTCTACGTTTTTCTGGCGGTTCGCTATTAATTACATTTAAAAATTGTTGGTTTACTTTTTTGTGTTTTAATTTAGCTGTATTCTTTGTCCGCTGCTTGGGAAAAGGTCGGTCTTGGTGACAAATGATTGTTCGCGTTCCACCGATGTCATTCACGAAAGGGAAGGGGAGGGGAGGGGGTGATTCGCACCAAAATAAACGTGGGAGCGCAGGGATTCGAGGTTGCGCTGAAGGGATGGAAGGGAAAGGGGCGTCGCAGGTTCGTGCAATGAGGATTCGTTGGCGTTTTCGCATTTAACTGAAAAGGAGAAGGAAATTGGTGTTTAGTTTGGCGGTATTCTTGTGAACTGTTTGGGAAAAGGTACAGAAGAGAAGGTTCATGAGGTGGGTTCAGGAGGTGGGGAGGGGGGAGGGGAAGGCGACAACACAGTTTGATCGTCGAAAGTTGATTCGAAAGTTTCTTTCAAGGTGTAGAAGCGTGTTAGAGCGCAGGCCGTATGGTCAAAAATTCTTGATCGCTGTTAACATCATTTCCGTCAGACTTCGAAAGCCCCGTCAGTGCAATCTCACAACCATGCGTCCTACATCTGATTGAATCATCGGCTTCGCATTTACTTAAAAAAGATGTGAATGCCCCTCTACACCGTCAGTACATTCTTTTGAACTGTTGCACAGTCGATGGAGAATTGGAATCATGCTAGGACGGCGTCAGATGACAATAAGAAAAGAAAACTACTACTACAACAACTACTGTTGTTGCTGCTGCTGCTGATAGTATCACTAGTGATTAATATAATGGTGATAATACTAATAATAGAGTAAACGTGTTGTTTCGTAGACGATGTGATTAAGAACCACCGAATTATCTGTTATGATATTTCATTAGAGACATCTGCTGACAGTTCTGCGTCCCTTACTGCTACTTCATTGACTCTCTACCACACCCCTCTTCCCCTTCTACCCGCCTTGCCGTCTCAGAAGAAATTGGAGATGTCACGTGGTTTTCTTCCCCATTTGTGCTTCCCCGCATCAGCTCCACCCCCAACTCCTCACACACACGCCCACACTAAACGCGCGCGCGCGCGCAAAGACCGCGCGAACACTCCTGTTGTTTAGACAACACACGCGGCATTGGCGGTCAGTATCGAATCTGCAAGCGGCTGTGCTGTAAGCGTATGTATAGAACTACTGTTAACGCTTTTACGAAGCGGTAGGTAGCCTTGGACGTCTTTTTCAATCTTGGACGTTATCTTATGTTCACTAAATCTGCATGTATATATAACATTTATATATCCTGATATATATATTATATATATTATATATATATATATATATATATATATATATATATATATATATATATATATATATATATATATATTATATAATATATATCTTAAAAATGTTGATCGTTTTGATCTTTCGTCTTTGTCTACCAGTTGTTTAACTGATGCTACAAGCGTTTGTCACTCATTATCTAAGAGTTTTTATCCCTTCTGAACGTCTGTTCCTTCCTCTCCCCCCTCCCCTCCCTTCTGCTCAGTGCCTTCATGGTTCCTCATTCACTGATGCACCCTCGCTTCCTTTCTATGAGTGTGAAAACGGACGTTCACAACATCCTAGAGGAACGGACATTAGAGGTCCCACCAAACTCCTTCCTGCACCAGCTTACATTCTCTGAGTATCCTGCAACAACTTTATTAGTGTTGCCAACACGTGAACACGGTTCTTCTGTGAGGACTTTCTGTGTGATGCTTTTCTAAACCAGCCTGACCGTCCCTCTAATGTGTTTATTTTTCACCTCGTCATCTTGGTCATCCTGTGAGCCAATCTGCAGCACACCGCGCACCTAGAATGCACCTTGTACAGTGGAAAACTCCATGCCAAAATAAAGGGGTGGGTAGGGTGGGGTAGGGCTCTTTTAGTACAACCTGTGTCCAGTCTTCTTGCGATATTGTGCTTTTAATTTCCTTCGTTTTTCTTTCGTTTTTTTTTTTTTTTTTTTTTTTTTTTATGGTGGGGGGATCTCTCCGTTTCTTCACTCTTTTTTTTTTCTGCCTCTGTGGCCCGTTCTTTAATCTGCGTTTTGAACGCTCTACATACTTAAAAAAAAAAAAAAAAAAAAGATTCGCTCCACAGAAATGCAGGGGGAGGGGGGGGGGGTGAGGATCTTTCAATGTAATTTGTGTGTCCCGGTCTCCAGTGCTGATGATTTCTTTGTGTGTCTCTCGGTCTCTGTCTGAAATCCGGTGCTGATTTCTCTCTCTCTCTCTGTGTGTGTGTGTGTGTGTGTGTGTGTGTGTGTGTGTGTGTGTGTGTGTGTGTGTGTGTTGTGTGTGATAGTCTCTTCGACTGCTTCGTTTTTAAATTTGGGTTTAATTTTTTTTTTCTTTGTCCCTGTTGCTTTTTTCTCCATTTGTGATGTGTTCATCTTCCTGTGGTCTGGAAAGCATTTATGTTTCTTGATAAACTTTGTAAGATGCAAGCTTTTTTTTCTATTATATCTGGTGACTAGATAATGAGATCCTAACCACTGGAAGAGGCACTTGTCCATTTTGCGATGCTGTTCATAAATTAGGCTTTTTGATATGTCTTTGTTGCACTGGAATTATCTCAAAAGGATTTTTTTTAACCGTGTTTTATTATTATCATTTTTTTTTTTTTTTTTTTGCTAAAGAAAAATCTGAGCAAAATGCTTAGAGTGGCCAGTGCACTTAATGAAATATTATGAAGAAGTGCACCTATACCCCATAAGTTATTGCTTGTTGCTGCTTCAGTTGAATGATTTGTGTATGTACACATAACTGATCAATTTTAAAAAAAAAATGCTTATAAAGCAAAAAAGCACACCTGTAAACCGTAAGTAAATCTGAGTGTTTCTTTGACGGAGTGACTTGTTAGTTTTTGTTCGTTTGTTTGTATTTTTACTTGTTGGTTTCTTTGTGTTTTGTTTGCCTGCCTTTTTTTGGGGGGGTACGAGTTGACAGCCCTGGAAATGCTCTCTGTGGTCTGTTCGAGCTGTACTGAAACAGACATTGTCCGTGCCCATCTCCGACACTGGCATCTCAGTGTGGTTTCTGACAATGCTTCGGGCTTTTAGTCATCAATTTCTCCTCAAAACACGAGCATTCTTCTCTTGGTGATTGTGGAGCCAGTATGCCAAGACTTTGTTGTTTTTCACCCCATATCCGGATGAGCTCGGTCTGACAAGAACTTCCTTCGTTTGTATCCCGCCATCCAACGTCCCGATTATGTCTGGAGCTGTTGTCGTTACCGTTTTGTAAAAGACGCTTTCCTCTTAAACTGAAATTTATTATACACACACACACACACACACACACACACACACACACACACACACACACACACACACACACACACACAGAGTGTCCTGACCGTTTTTTCTCCGTTGTACGTTCTTCGTGCTATGTTTCACTTCTTGCGTGACACTTTTGCCTAGAGTTAAGTTCCGTTTAGCTCCCTGTACTATAGGTCAACAAACAGGCTGCCATGTAAGTGCCCCCTGGTTCACCGTTTCCTGTCTGAAGGTAGTCAACACCGTACACTTCTTTTTTTTTTTTTTTTTTTTTTACAGTGACCAAGTTTCTGCATCTGGGTGAGTTAGCCTTTGTGTTTCTGAGTTCTCCAGGCTTCATGCTGTTCACTCTTTCTGAGTGTAACCAATGTGCAGCTCAAGGTTATTTCGTTGCCGTTTCGTGAAACACTTTGCTTGTGATACCGCTCATAGTATTCAACAGTTCATCATTGCTGCGATTTATTTCGTGATACCGCTGGTAGTATCCCAACAATATTTCGTTGCTGAGATTTCTTGCGCATCCGTCAAACTAGCATTAAAGCTGATTCAGTGTAGACCCTGTGCAGAGAAGTGACAACCGAGCCACGTTCGGTGTGAGGTCATGTTCAGGTTGAGCGTCGACACTCACCAAGTGGTAGGGCGGACGGATAACCGCAACAGGAAGGCAGGTGGGAAGGGTGGGGGATGGAAAGGAAGAGAGGGATGGTAGAGGGTTTATGGAACACCACACCGATACCATCGGAATCAATATCAATACATGAAAGCCCCAGGCGTCTGTGAACTCGTCTTACGTCGGCTGGGTGCTTAACCCTGAACTTACTATTTAAGGGGATGAGTATGTGTGTATGGTTGGAAAGAGTTGGGGTGGGGTACCTGAAGCAACTATGTTGAATCACGTTGATTACAGAAAAACTTTGGCCTTTTAAAAAAAAATACTGATCCATGCATGGCTTGATCCTCAGTCTGGCGACGCGATATTGTTTGATAAATTCCTACGGCCCTGATATGGTTTACGTCTGATCCACTCAAAAAAAGACATGCCGCTTATGATTCTATAAATATTCCTTCTTTTTCCCCAATTCTCATTCACGTACGATTTTCTGGTGCTCATCACAACACTTTTTTTTTTTGTTTTTTTTCTTCCTTTTCTTCTCACTTGCATTCTTCCACACCAGGATATTGTACTTTTCAGTCCAGTTTTCTCTCCCACTCCCTGCTTTTCAAGTTTGATCCTTGATGTTCTCCAGAGACCCTTCACTTCATGGCATTAACATGGTGTAGACGTGCTGAGAGGATTGGACACACCACCACCAGTTTTCCATCTCCGTCCAGTGGTCAGTTCTCGCTTTTTCCTCCGCAGATGTCTCTTTTCATCATTAAGGGATTTGAACCTGAGACCCATCACTTTCTCTCTCCACACACCACCCCCCCCCCCCCCCCCCCCCCGCCCCCCTTTAATTCTTTAGCCCATTCATTACGCCATACCCGCTGTTGTACATTATTCATGTTTCCATAGTCCTCATTCTCTTATGTCATATTTGATCTTTTCCCACTACATCTCCGACCTTTGAAGCCCTGCAGACCCCCCCCCCCCCCCCCCCCCCCCCTTTGTTTTTTAATAAAAAATTCTTCTGTACTACAAACAGTTCAACTTATACACTGCTGATCTATTATTCTGCATTGCTACGAACTTATGACACAGTCATTTCCGTCGCAACCCCTCTACTTCTCTGTCGGCGGTATTGAACAGTGGGGTGGACGTACCATATTCAACTACACCTAGTCTCTCCCCTTCCCATCTTGCCCGTCATTTATCGTTCTTATGTTCTTCTTCTCCCATCCATCATTCATTCTGCGAAACTCCTTTCCTCCTCCAGAGCATCAAAAGTCAGTTTCACTTTTGTTTTTAATCGTCACTCGTCCACCGTTCATCTTTCCCACGTTTCTCAGTTACTGTTCCCTTTCATCTGTGAGCATTCTCATGTTCTCTTCTTCTCACCTTGTTAAAGCGTTACCGTCATCTCATTCCTTTGTGCTGATTGTACCCACTATTACTTTTGTCGCGCTCCTGTTTTCGTTACGCCATCATTCTCACTCCCTTTTTCATTCCTTCGCTTTTCTCATCCTTTCCTTCGTTCACACGGTGTCGCACCAGCCTTCCATCTGTTCTTCATCTGTTCTGTTGTTCTTCTCTTCCCCTCCAGTCCAACATTCATTATTGCCTCAGTTTCATCTCTCGTACACACACACACACACACACACACACACACACACACACACACACACACACACACACAAACACACACACACACTCGCGCGCGCGCGCGCTTGTACCTCCCGTCCAACATTTCCCATTCGCATGTTTACCATACTTGGTCATTAACCCTTGTCACCTTTTCGTGCAGTCCAATTTTCATCATTCTACCTTTTCCTCAATCAACATTATTCATTGTCACGCCCCATCCCCCCTTCCTCCCTCCTCGCCACCCCGCCCACCTGTTCAGTATTCATGTTTTCCCCATATTCAAGCATTCATTATTCCCATATTCCCCCACCTCAACATTCATCGTTTTACCCAGTGCAACATTCATCATTTTCAAGTTTTTCCCCCCTGTCCTAAAGTCATTATTCTTACCCCCCCCCCACTCCAACATTCATCATTCTCACATTTTACTCCAGTCTAGCATTCATACTTTTCGTTTTTTCCTCTGTCCTCCGCTCATTGTTTTCACGTTTTTCCCCCGCTCAATATTCTTCATTCTCATGTTCTTTCGCCACTCCAAAATGTTTCATATTCACGTTTTCCTCCATCCAACATTCATCATTTTCACGTTTGCCTCAGTCCAACATTCATTGTTTGACCTTTTCCCCCATCCGACATTCATTATGTTCACAATTTCCCTGGTCGAACATTCATTATTCTCACGTTTTCCTCCGTCTGACATTCATCATTCTCGCGTTTCCCCCCCGCTCTCCAAAATGCTTTGTTCTCACGTTTTCCCTGTCCGATATCAGTAGTTCACAACTTTCCCGCAAGTCCAACGTTCATGATTATTTTACGCTTCCCTTCTTTCAACATTCATCATTTTGCGTCATCCTCTTCATCAAGTTCGCCTTTCACCATTCCCACGTTCTCTTCTCGAATTTCGTCTGTCATTCGTCATTCTTTATTCTTCTTTTTCTGATCGCATCCAGCATTCGTCTTTTTCTGGTTCTGTTCTCATTCCATTCATCTTAAGGTCACTCTTACGATGTCCGATTTTCTTGTACTTCCCACGTTCCTCCCTCTTATCTCCCTTCACCAGTTTCCTATTCATCATTCTCACCTCTCCTTTTTCTCTTTGTGTAAAACACTCATCTTTCCCTTGTTTCCTTTCTTTTATTCTGGCCATTACCGCACCATTCCCACGCTGTGTTGTGTGCATTAATCTATTGCCTCACACTCCTGTCTTCATTTCCTTCTTTTCCCGTCCTTCATCGTTCTCACGATATATTCCCATCCACAGTTCTGTCCGTCACCTTTCATACATCACTTATTGTTCTCACATTCTTCTTTTCACCTGTCGTTCATAGATATCACTTTCTCTTTTTCATCCTACCCCTCATTCATGATGCTGATGCTTTAATCATTTCGATCATGATTCATCTCACTCTCTTTTCGTCCATCCTTTTGTCATTTTCGCGTTTGCCTGTTTTTACTTCCAATCGGGCCAGATGCGTCGTCCTCAGTCTCTTGCCATCTCATCCGAACCGCCCTTCATCACACATGTTAGTCTCTCCGTAACTTTTTGCATCATTTTTCACGTTCGTTCTTCTCCCATCTTTCTTTCATCATTTCCCACGTTCTTCTTTTTTCTCCCGTATTTTCACCATTTTTAGAATTTCTTCCGTCTGTTATTGACCCCTTTTCCTTCTCCTGTTGTCTCTCTTTCGTCATTTCGCGCGCTCTTTTCGCAATCCGCTCATACTAATCGTGTTCTAGTCCCGTCGATCATGCACCATGTTCTCTTTCTTGTCATTTAGTTATATCCTTCAGGGTATCTTGTTTTCATTGTATCTGTTGTCCATAGTCCTTCTTTCCTTCCTTCGTCATACTTATGTTCTCTTGTTCTTGTCCTTCATAAACCATTCCTTCCGTTAACATCTTCGCATTCTTCTAATCCCGTCTATCATTGGCTACTTCTAGTCCTATCCATCACTGAAATTTCTTCTAATCCCGTCTATCATTCGCTACTTTTAGTCTTATCCATCACTGGCATATCTTATGTTCTTCTCCGTCCATTATACATCGTTTTTCACGTTCTTTATTCATCTTGTCCATGTGTGTTTTTATCTCCTCACTTCGTCCAATATTCTCGTCATCACTTCATCTATTTCTTCCTTTATTGAATCATTCAGACAATACCTTTATTTCCTGTAGTCCGTCGTCCTGATGCTTTTTTTCTCTCTCCCTCTCTTCGTGTCCCGTCTCCAGTTTATCATTTTCACCTTTTCTTCTTTTCACCTCATGAAAAAAAGTATTGTTCTCTCGTTTCATTTTTTTCCCCAGTTTGTCCATCACTGGATCATTCTCAGGCTGTTCTATGTTCATACAGTTGAATCTGTCACTCTCATGCTCCTCTCGTCTTTTCACTCTTCTGAACCTTCTCCTGCTACTGTCCTGTCCACCGTACATCATTTTCACATTCCCCTCTCCTCCTCTCCTTCATGGATGTAATGGCAACTCACCCCACCTGTCATTTATAATTGTCTGTTATTCATTGTTCACGTTTACTCCTGTCATACTTCCTTCGCTATTCGTAAGTTCCGTTTTAACCCTATCCACTATGCGTTCTTTTCACATTCTTATTACCTCTCCGACAATTTTTTTTCTTCATTCTCTCGTTCTTCTCCCAACCCACTTTCATCTTCCTCTCTTTCCCCGTCATTTATTCATCATTTTCCCCTTTTGTGATCATTCTCACATTGTCTTCACGTCCCGTTCATCAGTCGTCATTCTCACGCTCTTGTTCCATCAGCCATTTATTGTGTTCACATTCTCCTCCAGTCAGCAGTCATTGTCACTTTCCTCTGACGTCAGTCATTTGTCGCTTTCAGGTCATCTCCAGTCAGTCGTTCATGGTTTTGAAGTTTTTCTCCAGTCAGTCATTCATCGTTTTCAGGTTCATCTCCAGTCGGTCATTCATCGGTTTTAAGTTCTTCTCCAGTCAGTCAGTCATCGTTTTCAGGTTCATCTCCAGTCATTCATTCATCGGTTTTAAGTTCTTCTCCAGTCAGTCATTCATCCTTTTCAGGTTCATCTCCAGTCAGTCATTGATCAGTTTTAAGTTTTTCTCTAGTCAGTCTTCATCGTTTTTAAGTTTTTCTCCAGTCAGTCAGTCATCGTTTTTCAGGTTCGTCTCCAGTCGGCTATTCATCTTTTTCATGTCATTATTCTCCAGTTAGTCACTTACCATTTTAACGCCCTTCTCCGGTCATTCGTTGATCCTTCTCACATTCTTCTCCCGCCAGTCATTCGTCATTTTCACCTTAAATCACAGCAACGAAGTTGTTGCTAAAACCAGAATTGTATTATTTTCTGATTTCCTCATTCTGAAATATCCGAACCCAAACCTGTGCACGTGTGGTAAAATAAAAGAATTTTAAGAATAATGATAAGAAACTGCCATTGTTTCCTATTAAATTGGGAAGCATTGTTAGCATGATATCTTTTGACAAAGCATGGACGTTTGGTAAGATATTCTTAGAGAGCAATTTATAGACAAGCCTCACTTCTGATATCAAGAGTTGAAGAGAGGAAGATGAGACTATATTTGTTTCATCAACATACAAGGA
>JADBJO010009492.1:69085-82933 GCA_016801955.1 Conus betulinus | reverse complement strand
AGTGACAAAATCATAACAACAGGATGGTGTGTTAGACTTTGCATCACTTGTCGATGACATTACTGCCATGACGTAAGTTTTCTTTTAGCATCGACCTAATGATGTCACTCCCTCTTTGACGTGATTACACAGTCTGTCGTCCTTGGAAAAGAGCAGCCGCTCGGAATATTGGATTATATATGTTTACATCGCTTGTTTGCCTGTTTACTTCAATTGTGTCTCTTAATATGTACACATGAGCACAGACACAATCAGCCGTGGAGAGGAAAACAGTTGCTGAGAAAACTGAAAAAACTAAAAAACGAAAGTGTGGAGAGGGGGGGAAAATGCTGAAAAAAAATATACATATGATTGTGTCTGTACTCATCGAAGTCCCTCTCAAAGGAGAGCGTGGCTGCAGAGAGTCCTCAGAAGAGAAGCCCCCTTCAAGCAAGTGTTTCGGCCTTTATCTCCTGACACTCTAGGGGGGTTGGGCCACACCCGCTTCATGACTCCGGATGTCCCTCTGCTGCCCCCTTTTTTTCTGTCTCGGGTTGAGCCATGGCTGGGATTCGAACCCATGCCCTTCTGGGATGCTCATTTTCCGCTTAGTGACTCGCGCACTAACCACTGAGCCACTGGGACACCTGATATTTGTAGGATATATCTATATATATATATATATAGATATAGATATATATATAGATATATATATATAATACTGTTAAAAAGCCTAATAAAAACTCAAAGGTGCTCAACCCCTTGGGGGCGACATCTGTTTCCTTTAAGATTTTAAACAAATATATATATATATATATATATATATATATATATATATATATATATATACATATATACATATATACATATATATATATATATATATATATATATATATTTGCACAACACGTGCAACACAATTCTTTCTCCTTTCCCTGAATACAATTCACAACTCCTATATACATTGAGGCCTATAGCAAGGGATGGTATGGGATCTGAAGAGAGAATACCTCGAAACAACTTGTAATCCCGGGTTTTAAGTTTTACTTTTGTCATCATTTATATATATAAATACGGGAATAATACTGATAAAAAATAGTACTAGTGATAATCATAGTAGAATATATAAATTGAAAAAAAAACATACAATAATATTAATAACAATATTAATAAGGGGGTGGGGGGGGTGATGTGTGAGACAATGTAGTAATGATGATATTTATATAATGTATGGTAATAATGATGATCAAAATATTGGGAAAAAATGAAGACAGGTTTATTACCGTTTTTAGTGATAATATGGCAATAGCAGTTGCAGTATGGGAGAAAGGAGAATGGGTTAGAGGATTCTTAAACAGTATGGTTGCTGTGGCAACCGTCTTAGCAGCAATGGCGCTAGTGATGTTAATGGTAGTGATGGTAATAGCAATACTAACAGTCGCATTAGGGATGTTAATAATGGTACTGATAATAAAACCATGATACAGGAATATGTTCGAAGCATGATACAGGAATATGTTCGAAGCATGATACAGGAATATGTTCGAAGCATGATACAGGAATATATTTGAACCCATGCCCCTCTCTGGACATGCTCATTTTCCACTCAATGACTCGCGCACTAACCACTGAGCCACTGGGACACCTGATATTTGTGTGAATGAATGGAACACCAAAACTGGGTCCTTTTCCCCTAACTACTAAACTGGTGACTATTGATGTTGTTAGTCTTTATACCAACATTCCTCATGACGAGACAAAAAAAAATCTGTGGATCATTTTTTTTTTCGCTTCAACCCTGTGAAAAAGGTCCTCCATGACCAGTTCTCCTTGAAATTATTAGACATGTCTTTAAAAAAAAAAAAAAAAAAAAAAAAAAAAAAAGATACCATTTACCGACAAATGTCAGAAACAGCTATGGGCACCCCCATGGCACCTACTATTGCCAACCTGTTCATGGGGGTGGCTGGAAATCCACCTACTCGAAATGAGTCCCGTGAAAATAAACCCCGAACACTGGAAAAGATTTACTGACTGTGGACGGGCACTCAATCGGACCTTGATCGTTTCAGTGATTTTCTTAACTCTGTTCACCCTTCCATCAAGTTTACAGTAAATAGCTCTTTTACTGAAATACCTTTCTTATATCCTTTTTAAAAGTTGAGAAAACGGGTAGATTAGCACCGATCTATAACGAAACAGACCGATGCCCATGCATACCTACAGTTTAAATCTTGCTATCCACACCATTGCATAAATAATGTACCCGTCAGCCAGATTTTTTACGACTACGACGCGTTTGTTCCAATATGGCAGATTTTAAATAACTAAGAGTGAAGACATGACTCAGCACTTTAGACGCCGTGGTTATCACCTCTCCATCCTTCAAAGAGCAAGGCAGAAAGCACAAAACACCCCTAGACTAGATACATTAGAATACAGGTCTAAAAGAAAAAAAAAATCCACAGTACCTTTAGTTGTAACGCATAATCCTTTAAATCCTCCACTACGAACCTGGCTGAAAGAACAACTACCGGTTCTGCACAATAGTACTAAGATGAGAAAGGCTGCACCAATACAACCAATTGTGGGGGAAAGGATCTGGAATTCTCTGGAAAAAAAAAAAAAAAAATAATGCCCTCTGCCCTACCACTCTCAGTTGCAGCCCGAAGTGAAACAGGATGTTAGAAGTGCTTGAAAACATGTGTAATATGCGTAGAACACATGATGCCAAGTAAATATTTTTCTAGTTCTAGAACTGGAGAAAAGTTTACCATAAGAGACAAGCTGGATTGTGAGAGCAGTAATGTCATCTATCTGTTATTCTGTGATAAATACCAACATGCACAGTACGTAGGTGGAACTAAAAATTCTCTGAAAACAAGATTCTACCAGCATGGGTCAAATATAAAAAAAAGAACACCGGTACCTTAGTCACTCGACATTTTAATCAAAATGACGATTCTCTGACAGACATGAAATGTATTGTAATAGAAAGAGTTTGGTATCTTAACCTAACTTCAAGGCTTAAAAGAGAACTATTCTGGATCCACAAACTAAAGATTTTATTTCCTTTGGGCGTCAATACTTTGGAGGGCATAACCCGCCCCGTCACCCCCTCATCTCTCATTTTAATTCATTCTATGTATCTATTTAATCATCACAGCTTGTGTCTACTTAACAGTTTTTTCTTTAATTCATAGGCTCCACGCAATATTATATTAAATGCAGATTTTATCTCTTTTACTGAATAAAGAGAGTGAGTGAGTGAATGAGAGCGTGTGTATGCGAATGTGTATGCTTGTGTGCACGCGTGCGCGTGCGCGCGTGTGTATGTGTGTGTGTGTGTGTGTGTGTGTGTGTGTGTGTGTGTGTGTGTGTGTGTGTTGCTGTTGTTGTTGTTAGTATGGGGGTGGAGTGGACAGGGATGAGTGGGGGTGATTCATTTTCTACTCTATACGTTCATTTTTATATTTGTTTTCCATTTTTATGCCATTCCGTCCTATTGGGCATCTCTTATTCGGTGTGGAAGTTATTATCAGACTTACTGTCTTGCAGCAGCACACGTTTGATCTCTTCTTGCTTTGTTATATTGCCTTCTAGCGCCCCCCCCCCCCCTTTTTTTTTTCTTTCGCACCATAACAACTTACCCCCCCCTCCTCCCTCACTTTTTACCCCCCCCCCCTCTCTCTCTCTCTCTCTCTCTCTCTCTCTCTCTCTCTCTCTCTCTCTCTCTCTCTCATCTCTCATGTTTGCTGTCTGGATCTTAGTCTGTTAACTCCCTACTTTTCTCTCTCTCTCTCTCTCTCTCTCTCTCTGCCTCCTCTCTCTCTCTCTCTCTCTCTCTTCTCTCTCTCTCCTCTCTCTCCTTTTCTTCCTCTCTCTCTTTCTCAATGTCTATTCTTACCACCCCACCCCTGCTCTCTTTCCTCCCTCTTTGTCTGTCTGTCTGTCTGACTACCTGGTTTTCCTCACCCCCCCCCCCCCCCTCACTCTGTGCCTCTCCCCCTCCCCCTTACTCCTTTCTGTCCCTCTCCGCCTCCCCTCCTTGATATGACCATAGAATTGAATAGTGGGTAGCAGACCATATTTATTATGTGGCCGGATTTCTTTCTTTCTTTCTTTTTTTTTCTTTTTTATGTATCTGTATGTTATTCCTTGTAGACCACAGTTGACAGTTTTGTTTTGACGTTACACTGTTTGAACTTACGATTTTAACTTGGACATGTTCTGCAGTTTAAAATATGGTAATGTTTATGTTGTATATTGTGGTATTTCTTAGAGATCTTAAACTGTACTGCTGAGGCACGCTTTTGTCTGGAAATCTGTCTTCCATGGACCTTTTGTTGTCTTAGACAGGGATATTTTATACAGACAAAAATACTTTTCTTGGGATCGTGGAAAGAGAAATGCTTGAGATGTACTCGAGCCCCCACTTTCACCTCTCCTCTGCCCCTCCCCCCCCCCCCCCCCCCCCCCCCCCTCACTCTTTTCCTCACTCTCTCCTCCCTCCCTCTCTGCCTCTCTCCTCTCTCTCCTCTCTTCACTTAAATCTCCCCCTCTCTCAGTATCAAAACTTTCCGACTCCCCTGGGTCTTCCCCCCTCTCTCTGTCCCCCTACTTTCCGACTCCCCTGGGTCTTCCCCCCCTCTTCACCTATCCCCCACACACACCCCCTCCTACCCCCCCCACACACACACACACACACTTTTTTTTCCCCCAACCTTTTTCCCAGCCCTTTCTTTCCAACTCCCGGCTCGCCGTCTCTCTTGTGCGCGCAGGCAGTTCTCTCTCTCTCTCTCTCTCTCAGTCTCTCTCTCTCTCTCTCTTTCTCTCTCTCTCTCTCTCCTCTCTCTCTCTCTCTCTCTCTCTCTCTCTCTCGATGTATTAGAAACAAGCTGAATAGTTTCAACAAGGAACCTATGCGAATAGATAGGTTGGTGTATGTGGAAGTAATGCTTATGTTTGAAAATTATTATGGATTACCACGATTGATATAATTTTGTGTTAACATTTCGGGTCAAAGGCTAAGATTGCTCGTGGTGGAATACATGTTGAATTGTTAAAATATTTAGAGCGATACTGCATAGACTGGTTGCATTATAAATATTTATGACCACTACCAATTGTTGCATGGAGGTTTATACGATGCAGGTGTAGAAAGGTCTTCACTGTATGTGTGAACGACAATACGATGAGGGGAATGAAATAGAAAACATATGTTTTGTATGCTAGTATCTACCGCCTTCATATGATGAGTTTGTGTGTGTGTGTGTGTGTGTGTGTGTGTGTGTGTGTGTGATGCTGAACAGTTAAGTAGTGGGGGAAAACAAGTGTAGGTTAACAACTCTTCCATCATTATAGTAATGACTTGGCAAATATTTGGAATCTTTTAAAAAAATGTATATTATCAAAATGAAAACCCTTCACTAGCTGCATCACAATCCCTTCCGAGGCAGATCTAGATGAATCACCCTGCTCCTATGCCTTTCGTCCGCTGGATCGGAACTCATCGGGGAGACACGGCTTAATGTGCCTGCGCTCTTGGCGTCAAATAGAGACACACCACAGTCCGTAATTCTGTGGTGTTCTCACCACCAAGGGTTCAAAGAAGAGTCCAACAGCACCCTAAAGCAGCCAACGAAAGGTAGTAGAATAACATAAAACGAAAGTGTGGAGAGGTTAAAAAGTTGTTAAAAAAAAAAACAACTAAAAACATTATGGAAACAGTATAAAATGTAGGGGACAATCTCTCTGAGCCTATGCAAAATCTGGAACAGTCTGAGTGGTCAGCTCTGCTGTTCAATAACCCAAGCATTGTCAGCGCGGTTACGAATTGTGTAGAACAACCTTTACTTGGATCTCCTAAGAGATGCAATCGCCCATATATATATATATATATATATATATATATATATATATATATATATATATATATATATATATATATATATATATCGCCATGTGACGTAGCTTCACATCAAGGCATGTGACGCTCTATCACATGTAGTCTAATGATATGAATCATTTCCCCACGCCACAACTAAAAAGGGAGAATATTCATGTGGTTTGACTAGTGTAGCGGGCGTGCCCAGGATCACTCAGTGAAATAAACAATGGTGGTCATTGGGTGAAAGTGACCACTGAGAGATAGTTTAATAAGGGCTGGTAAGGTGCTGGTCATGTGTTTTGAACACTGAGTATGGACTCACAAGGAGGAGGGAGGAAAGAATTAGTTTTAGCCCAGGAGATGGCCTAAAGACTCGAACCTGTCAGGACGTTGGTCAAGGGGTCCTCACCGCTGATCAGTCATTACCAGATGAGCCATAGATAGTTGGGGAAAGGTACAGGGGAAAACCTTTAGAAAAGAGAAAGAAAGAAGTCATATGTTGAATTGGGAAGCAGGTTACTTACACGAACCTTATTCGTATTTCAGCCCCTTATCCTTCACCCTTCACCCCGTCAGCTATTCCTCCTCTGATGCTGCGACGGCATCTGTTTCTTAAGTGCTGAGACAGGTGTGTAACGATGGCACTGGTGTGGGGAAACACACCGATAGTTCAGCCCCAGCAATTGAAGACCCTGGGTAAAGGAGTCGGATCTCATCAGTTTCCCAGTGACAGGAGAGTTCAAGAGGTCAGAACGTTTTGTGATGTGGACAGGGCATTATGACAGTATGGGGCGTGTGTTTTCTCTGATGCAGTATGGCATCATGAATGCATAAATGATATATTCTCCTGGTCTGGATCTTGGACCAATGTTATGTAAAAGGCCACGCCTTTAAATTCTTGGAGGATGAGGGTATTCTTTCTTCGGCAAGAAGGAGTCTTGTAACAATTTGATATCAATTCGTAACTTAATTATCTCTCAGTGTGAAGAGAGAGAGAGAGAGAGAGAGAGAGAGAGAGAGAGAGAGAGAGAGAGAGAGAGAGAGAGAGAGAGAGAGAGAGAGAGATGTATGTATAGAATTTGTTTATTAATTGTTCGATTCATTTCATAATGTGTTTTCCCCCCAGGAGAGGGGTAGAAGAAAAACATTCGGTAGTGCGTCTTTTGGTTGACTGCAGGGATTGCATGTGGATATGGAGTAAATGCTGTCATGAATGCGTGTGTGCAAGAGTGACAGTGTGACAGTGCTGACCCTAACGTAGCTACCATTGGTTGTTGTTCCCCCTGGGGAAAAAAAAAAAGAAAAAAAATTATTTGTGGCCTTGGGCCTGGAAAAAAGAGAGATATATTTTCATTTGAAAAAAAAAAAATGATTTGTACCCTCACAGGAAAGAAACAGAGAAATATAAACATTTCTATTTGTACCCTCAAGGGTTTGAGGGAAGGAAAAAAAAAAAAAATTATTTCAATTATGTATTGTGTGTAATGTTTGCATTTGTTTTCTGTTCAACTTGTGTGGTGTGTGTGTGTGTGTGTGTGTGTGTGTGTGTGTGTGTGTGTGTGTGTGTGTGTTTTTCAGTGCGAGTGAGGACTTCTCTCTTCTTCCTGACTCTGAGTTTTGCTAGTGTTTTTTGTTGTTGTGTGTTGTTGTTTTTTTCCCCAAATCCCCCCACCCCCACACCTCCGATTGGTGAGCCCACCGCTTTTCACTACCTTGAGCGGCTAGTTCAAGAATGGGAGCAGCCGTGATCATCCCTATTTTGTCCTTATCCCAGATCGGTGAGCCCCACCGCTTCTCGCTACATTGAGCGATTAGTTCAAAGAGTAGGAGCAGCCGTGATCGCCCCTTATTAGGTTCATTTGTTGTTGTTGTTTCTTTCTCTGTCCTATCGCTTCAATTCAAATGAGCCTTTCTTCCCGGAGTTCGAACCGACCTTGCCTCCTTCAACAGGACAGAGGTTGGCAAGTGCGGGGAAAACTCCTCATAAATATTTTCTTTTGATTATCTTTGTTTGTTTTTGGGTTTTTTTTTTTTTTTAGTTTTGTGTTGTGGTGATTTTCTTTAAGTTTGGGTGATTGTGCATTTATTGATTAATTGTTTATTATTTTGTATTATTACTATAGTTTGTGTATATTGTGTATAATTTTTTCCCGTCTCCAGTTTCACGGGAGACAGTGACCACTAGGGTGCTGTCTTAGAGCCTCTTTTGCTTTTTCTTGATTTCATCTCACTATTACGAACCTGTGTATCTTTTTATTTCTTTTTCACCCCTTTTTCAAAATCTCTACACCTTTTTTTTACAATAAGCTCCTGTCTAGTTTTTTTTTTCAACATTTTCATCTTTTAGGTAGGGTTTTCGCTAGTTTGCGTCCCCCCCCCCCCCCCCCCCCTTTTAATTTTTTGTTGTGATTCCATTTGTTTTGTAATTTATTTTCATTATATCGTATAGGCGATACATTCGTTTTGTGAATTCATTTGAAATTAAGAAAGAAAGACTAACAACAAGAACATTTAAGAACTAAAACTGTATAAAGAATTTGTTTCCATAAAAAACTTAAGTATTGTGTTTTTTCCTTTCTTAGGGAAAAAAAAAGCAGAGATAAGCATTGAACCATTTTTTTTTAAATTCCAAATTGACAGCTGTTTTCGAAGCAAATTACTTTTGGAAACATACATTCCTTGGGTTTCATATCTATCCTGTTTTAGTAAGCTGTTTTTGGTTTACACAGAAAATGAATTTTTTATTTGTATATATTATAATTATGTTTTTGTGAAACATATATCACCATCTTATATCACCTTATTTTTTATTCATTCTTAGAAATTGTTTGTGTTTATATCTGTTGACGGTTCATTATGGATGATCTTGATAAATATGTTCAACAAGCAGAACGCTTGGGTTTTGATGGAGAAAAACTTACCAGCTATGTGCAACAATGCATAGATAGGGCAGACAGGCTAAGAGAGAGAGAGAAGAAAATCAAAGGAAACTAGAACTAGAGTTAGAAGAAAAAAAGATACAAAGGGAATCTGAATTTGAAGAAAAAAGACCACAGAGGGAATCTGAAGAAAAAGATAAAGAACGTCAATTTAAGTTGATGCAGTTAGAATTAGAGACTGATGCTGAAATTAAAAGATTACAGGCATCGAGAGAACCTCCACCAGCTCCACCAGTCAGCTCCGTAAACGCACCTCAACCCAAAACAGCATACATTCCAAAGTTACCGCCTTTCGAGGAAAAAAACGGATAACATCGATAGTTTTTCTTTTCCGATTTGAAAGTCACGCAACGTCTTGTGGTTGGCAAAGGAAAAGTGGACATTGTATATTGCGTCGTTGTTTAAGGGTTGCGCTTTGGCACTGTACCACACACTCGCGGCGAAACAAAATTTAACTTTGGATCAATTGAAAGAAGAACTCAAGAATGTCAATGTTCTGCCGATCGTTTTCGCGAACGTTTCCGTTCTTTGCGCGCCCTGACAAAGAGAATCGTTTCCGTCGTTTCTAATTCGTATGAGTCATTGCTTAGATCGATGGATCGATTTGTCAAAAAACAAACAAAACTTTTCAATCACTGCGAGATCTCCTTAGAGAACAACTTTTCCAGAGCGTGAGCAAAGATCTGGCCACTTTCCTTAAAGAAAGGCAATTTGAAAGCGCTGAGGAAATGTGTCAGATGGCTGATCAGTATTGCATCGCTCACCCATATTATTCCCCATTCACCCACTCAAGCACATACTGTTAGTTAGGCAGGATTATCTACCACTGCAGATATGTATGCTTATCTCCTCCTATTTCTTCAATCTAAGACATAAGAGCAAGCTTTGTTTATAATGCAATATTTTTGCAGTCATTGCAACACCAAGCTGCTCTGTAAGTTGCTAGAATGGTGCTCGGTTATTTATCAATGTAATTTATTAGTTTATTGTAATTTAGTCCCTTGCGGCTTCATTCCAAGAACTGGCTCTCAGCACGTGTGTCTTAAGAGGTTATATTTTTTATTTACTACTTTTCACAACAAAATGTGGCTTGCTTTGCTCTTTCATTATTGTCTTTTGCTTCTTAGGTGGCACTTTTGGTGTGTGTGTGTGTGTGTGTGTGTGTGTGTGTGTGTGTGTGTGTGTTTTAACCCAACAAACCTACTACGGTATGCACACCAGTCTTTTTTCTGGGATAGCATTCTTCTTGAACTGAAGGACTCTCTGCTACCACGCTCTTTGCAGGTTTCTTTCTACTTTGTTGAGGTTTCTAAAACCCAACCAATATATACAGTCAAATATTTAATTCATTTCTTCTGTTATTATTATTTATTATTATTATTATTATTATTATTATATTATTATTATTGTTATTATTAATATACCAAGATATATGCACACCAGCCTTTTTCTGGAACAGCATTCAGCTTGCATAAGGCTAATTTTGAGAAGCATTTATTATTCCCCATCCACCCACTCAAGCACATGCTGTTACCTAGGCAGAATTATCTACCACTGTAGATATGAATGCTTATTTCCCATATTTCTTCAAGCTAAACATAAGCGCATGCTTTGCTTATCATTGGATATTTCTTGCAGTCATTGCAACAACAAAACTGCTCTGTAAATTGCTGGAATGGTGGTCAGTTACTTATCCTTGGAATTTTATTGGTTTAATCTAATTCATTTTCGTACAGATTCATTCCAAGGACTGGCCCCTCGGGCACTTGTGTATTAAGAGGTTATCTTTTAATATGTTCTACTTTTTACAAGAAAATAGAGCGTGTTTTGCTGTTTCATGATGTCTTTTGCTTCTTAGGTGGCACCTTTGGCTTTGTGTGTGTGTGTGTGTGTGTGTGTGTGTGTGTGTGTGTGTGTGTGTGTGTGAAAACTCAGCAAACATACTGTGGTATTGCACACCAGCCTTTTTCTGTGTTAGCATTCTGCTTAAAACTGAAAAGACAGAGGAGTCAAATTATCACTTTATGAGGTCACTGAGGAGAAACAATCAAGTTTCGAAATACCGGTATCTGACCAGGAGCTTGCATAAGACCATTTTGAGAAGCATTTATTATTCAAACTTTTAACACCAGAGATGTGGTCTGCTGCACTTCCAACAATCTGGTGTACTTGATTGACTGTGCAGCGTGTCATGATGTGCAGTATGTTGGGGAGACCAACAATACCCTGGTGGAGCGCTTCTATACCCACAGGTATGCCATTGGGCTCAAGAAGGACACTTTGGTTGCCAAACATTTCAATGGCCCTGGTCACCAGTTGACCGACCTCCACTGCACAGTCATCGAACATATGAAAAGTCTTGACATCAGTAAGCGAAGAGAGAGGGAGAGGTTCTGGAGATACAAGCTGAAGACGAACTATCCACAAGGGCTCAATGTGTGGGACTGAACAGAGAAACAGAGGATGATGGAGTTGTGCACACAGAGAGAGAGAGAGAGAGAGAGAGAGAGAGAGAGAGAGAGAGAGAGAGAGAGAGAGATGATGATGATGATGATGATGATGATGATGTCACAGATAACGTCACCAATGGACGTCATTTTTTTCTATAGCGTCACTTGTTTTCATGCGGCCTGAAGAAGAGCAGTTGCTCGAAAGCTTGCACTGAAAAAAAGACGGTGTTTGTGTGTGTGTTTTTTTATTGAATTTAAGCATTTATTATTCCCCATTCACCACTCATGCACATGCTGTTAGTTAGGCAGAATTATCTACCACTGCAGATACGAATGTTTATATCCCCCTATATCTTCAAGCTAAGAGATAAGAGCAAAATTTGTTTGTATTTAGATATTTCTGCAGTCATTGCAATACAAAACTTCTCTGTAAATTGCTGGAATGGTGGTCAGTTACTTATACTTAGACTTTATTGGTTTAATCTAATTCAGTCTCGTATGGATTCATTCCAAGAACTAGCCCTCAGCACTTGTGTATTAAGAGGTTATTGTTTAATATGTTCTACTTTTTACAAGAAAATATAGCTGTTTTTGCTGTTTCATGATTGTCTTTTGCTTCTTAGGTGGCACCTTTGGCTGTTTTCTTCTCTTAAACTCGGCAAACATACTATGGTATTGCACACCAGTCTTTTTCTGTGATAGCATTCTGCTTAAAACTGAAAAGGCAGAGGAGTCAAATTAGCATTCTCCGAGGTCACTGAGGACAAACAATCAGGTGTCGATATACCAGTATCTGACCAGGAGTTATAATATGTTAGTGTGTTTCCTCCCTTTGGAGATTGTTTCCTCTTTGAGACTATAAGCTTCCTGAAGGCTCTTTTTGAAGATCATTTATTATTCCCCATTCACCCACTCAAGCACATACTGTTTCTAAGGCAGAATAATCTACCACTGCAGATATGAATGCTTATCTCCCCCTTTTTTCAATCTAAGACATAAGAGAAAGCTTTGTATATAACTGAATATTTCTTGCAGTCATTGAAACACCAAGCTGTTCTGTAAATTGCTGAATGGTGCTCATTTACTTATCAATGGAATTTATTAGTTTATTGTAATTTAGACCTTTGCAGTTTCATTCCAAGAACTGGCCCTCATCACTTGTATCATAAGAGATTTATCTTTTTATATTTTCTACTTTTCACAAGAAAATGTAGCTTTGTTTGCTGTTTCATGATTTTTTTGTTTGTGTCTTAGGTGGCACCTTTGTTTGTTTGTTTGTTTGTGTTGTTTGTTTTTTTAAACTCAACAAACACATATTATGGTATTGCACACCAGTCTTTTCTCCAGGACAGCATTCTGCTTAAACCTGAAAGGCAGAGGCGTCAAATTAGCACTTTCCCAAGTTACTGGGGACAAACAACCAGGTTTCAAAAACTAGTAACTGACCAGCAGATATTATATGTTAGTGAGTTCTCTCCCCCCTTTGGAGATTGTCTCCCCCTTGGAGAGTATAAGCTCGCTGAAGGCTCATTTTGAGAAGCAATTAGTTTCCTCATTCACCCACACACGCACATACTGTTAGTTAGACAGAATTATCTAGGACTGCAGATATGTATGCTTATCTCATCTATTTTGTCAATGTAAGACATAAGAGCAAGCTTTGTTTATAATTGAATATTTCTTGCAGTCATTGCAAAAACCAAGCTGCTCTCTAAATTGATGGAATGGTGCTTAATTACTTATCTTTTGGAATAGCTCAGTGGTACAGCACCGTAATCCTGTGGTTGTGGGTTCTAATTTCCGCCGAGCTGTTTCGGTACAGGGGGATTTTTCCCTCAGAGTTAACATTGGTTCTGACTCCATTTCCCATACAGTCTTTCGAATGAGACTATAGACTGAGGCTCCATGTGCCAAATAAACGGTGAAATGCATTGACCATACCATTCATTCATCGGCATGCTGCCTCTTCTCACAGCCTGTTTAATTACATTTATCATTGCTTTAAAAATCCCATGCTAATTTATAATCTTTAGTGCAATAACACCTTTCGAGTCATTGGCGAATGATGCGTGTGCAGATTTACGCTTTCACAGTGTTATCAAGTAAGCTCTTTAATCATTAATTGTCTCATGCGTTTCTCGTTGATTTATCACTAGTTTTATTCTTCACCTTCAATTTCAGGACAATGGAGGACTCCAGTCCGGCAGTTCTGACCCCACTGCTCTCTGACAGCTGGAATGACTCCACCACAGCAGACATGTACACAGACACAGATGACGACTACCAGTTAAAGGTTCTCTTTAATTCGATTCGAATTTACTTGCATAAGATATGTCCTGTTTTTATTCTACCTTTTGGAACCTTTGGAAACCTTATGATCCTCGTTATCATGCTACGAATGAAATCAGATGAGTCCTCCTTCAACAACTACTTCATAGGTATTGCTGTTCTGGATTTAATGACTCTCTATACAAGAGTGATCAGTTTATGGTTGAGCCATTTCGATATTTGGATACTGAATTACAATGAAACCATATGCAAGGTCTTCACCTGGCTGGCTACAGGGTGTTCCACGATCAGCGGTTGGTAT
>JADBJO010009492.1:50000-60000 GCA_016801955.1 Conus betulinus | reverse complement strand
TTCTATCAGATTCAAAGTTACAATCACAACCAAACAGAACAATATTTTCATCAAGCAACAGTTTTATAATATTACATTTTCTGTTTAGCACATTTTGAAACTCTTGCCAGAAGTTTTGTACATACTGGCAGTGTCAAAATATATGTTGAATATTTTCTCTCTCTCTCTCTCTCTCTCTCTCTCTCTCTCTCTCTCTCTCTCTCTCTCTCTCTCTCTCTCTCACAAAAAGAGCATTTTTCTGACTCCTCAATTCCCATGTTTTGCACAATAACATTGGTTGCCAATTTTCTGTTAATAATCCTCATTTGAAACCATCTTAGTTTGATCTCTTTTATCTGTCGGACTTTGTGAAAAGTTTTAATCCATAATTATAACCTCCTTCTGTAGTCTTACAATTCCATTTATTGCAAAAAAAATCCCTGGTTCTGCTGGGTCTTGATTTAATAAATCGTAATAATGTAAGGCTGCTCTTGAAACTGAACAGATTTCAGTTCATAATTTACTTGTCACACCTTCCTCACAGCATTCCATTTCTAGTCCAGTTTCTCTTGAATACTTTTTCACAGCACTAACATAGCCATTATATGTAACAAAATCTGTATGGATACTATGTTTATCAACAAAAGACTGGAAACTCAAAATTCACTGTTCTCGTCCAGAAGATTCCGTATGCAGAATACATCATTGCCATTCCAGTTTTTATAAAAAGGTTGATCTGCCCCCAATCTTTAAGTTGGGATTACAAAACAGAGGCTCTGAACAGAGTTCCTCCGCAGTTTTAAACACGAACATATTACCAGTTTCTCTATAAGCGTTGAATACGTCTCTCCAGAGTTATTTAGTTTATCGCTGTACGGTAGATTGGATCCTAGTTTATTGATAAGTTCTGCTTTTTCATACATTGAAAGAAGCACTGTCTTCCATCTGTGTTTTACTTGATAAGATTTTACGAATCCAAGTTACTTTTAAAGCATTTATATACTTCTTTATGTTCGGTGTTCCGATTCACCTCAGCACTTCGCTTTTCACAGACGTTTTCCTACTGATCCTGTCTCTTTTTGTTTTTTTGGGCCCCAAACAAACTTAAATATAAAGTTCTGGATTTCGTCAGTCATATAGTCTGGGTGGGTTTGGTAATAACATCCATAGATGGGTTAGTTTAGAAAGAATCATAGATTTAAGCACCCCTACTCTGCCAAGTGGCGTTATCTGCCCTTTGAGCTAAGTTTTATACAGTGTTTTAATTTCTGTAAACTTTTCTTCAAGGTTCATGATTTCGCAATGTTTTAAGTCACATGGAAACCAGATACCCCAAATTTGGAATTTTGGAAGGTTCCATTTTATGTTTAAAATGCAGCGTATACTTAACAGGTGAATTTCGTTTACTAAATGGCCATACTGCGTTTGTTTTTTCTGCTTTCAATATGAGTCCAGACACTCTTCCAAAATGTTCAATGGTGTAAATATTCCTCGAATGATTTTCTGTCTCCATCTAAAAATACTTCAGTATCATCTGCGATATCTTGTTTTCAGATTGACTACTTGATTTCCTGTTATAGCTTTACTTTGTCTTATCATATTTGCCAAAATCTCAACACACATACAAAGAAATATGGAGAGATTGGATCACCTTGACGGCAACCCCTCTCAACAGGGAACCATCCGGCTAATTTTTCCATTTACAGACACAGTTGACTTACTATTTGTATAAAATGTTTGCATCCATTGACAGAAGCTTGGACCAAAGCCAATGGCGCGCCTGTGTGTGTGTGTGTGTGTGTGTGCGCGCGCGTATGTGTGTGTTGTGTTGTTGTTATTGTGTGTGTGTTGTGTCGAGTGTGTGTGTGTGTGTGTGTGCGTGCGTGCGTGCGTGCGTGCGTGCGTGCGTGCGTGCGTGTGTGTGTGTGTGTTGTGTGTGTGTGTGTGTAGCGCGCGCGCGCACGCCTGTGTGTGTATGTGTGAAGCAGCAGGGGGGTAAAACACCAAACCAAAAAATAGATTTCAAATCTATCCCACTATGCCCACTCCCCCTCTCAACCCCCCCCCCCCCCCTCTTTCTTGCTTGGGACAGTGCAAAAGGCCCGACTGACACGATCAGTGACACAGGAAAAAATTGCGTCACGGTAAATGCGTGCCGCCTTTCGTTCTTATCGGCCTACCTCCCTTCCCCTCTCTCAACCCTCCCCCCCCACACCCCCCCCCTCTCTACCCCGCGACACAAAGGCATGTGCCGCGCTCTCCACCACACCACCTCCACCCCCCCCCCCCCTTTCATACCTACCGTCCCCCCTCTCTACCCGGCGACACAAAGGCATGTGCCGCGCTCTCCACCACCACCACCACCACCCCCCACCCCCCCCTCCCTTTCATCCCTACCTCCCCGTCCTCGCAGGCCCTGCACGTCCTCGCGAACACCTGCACGTGCGCGACGCATATGCGGACGCATAAATTAACTGGGGCTCAACGGCCAGCTATACTGCCAGCTATACGGAGGCATAAATTATCCCGTGCCGATTAGGATCAAACAATTTCCGAGGTGATTGGTGACTAGACTAAATCCCTCCCCCTCTCACCCCTGATGGGTGAATGACAGTTTGTCGAAATTTGATTCGGCAAGAGAGATTCATAAAACTAGGCACACACCAGCTCAGCTTCACTGACCCCTCAGGACTGCCTGTAGACAAGAGCAGAGGAAGACAAAGGGACAGAGGCCTAGGAAACTCTTGGTAACTCCTTGATCTCAAGTCATTCCCTGTTCCTTCCCAGGAAAAGTGAGTTGGAACTCTGTTTTACATTTTTGAATCTATGTATTGATTTTATGTATGCTGTGTGTGTTAGCATTGTAACTCTGTACAAATGCTTAGCAACATTTATCAAACTGATGAATGATTATCTTGTGTAGTAATTTGCTTGCCATGATATGGCAAAAGCTCTCTCCCAGTGGTTTTGATTCTTTGTTGACAATCTGACCACTATTCTTTGTGTGCACCCTGACTTTGTCAGTGTGCAACTCTGTCTGTTAGATGATAATTCAATGATTAATTTTGATCAGGAAAACAGTATGCCTGTGCTAGGTAAAAACTGCTACTCTGATTTATCAATACTGGCGATTATTGGAATGATTTGTAGTGTATGACTTTTAAGTCTACACCACATGTGTACTTGGACTAAGCATTGCCCAAGTCAGTGTGATTTGATTCATATGAAACGAGGAAGAGTGTATAACTAAAACTGTAACATTGTATTACTGTCTCCTACACTTTTGGTAGCTTTAACTTAGCCCATTAAACAAAAGTGGAGGTTAATAGTTATAGCAGAAACTCTACCATAGAGAAAACTTTGCTGGCTGAGTCTCACAACCCTTCTGAAAGACAGAGGAAAAGGGTAAATGTGTGCACTCGTCAGACCAGCCACCAGATTCTCATCTACAGATCAAGTTCTCTTTATCGCAGAACTGGGATCCTGGTCACGCTACACATTGCGACTGAACCAGAAGCTGGGACTTCGCCGGAAACCGGGGCGACACCAGACAACAAATCTACACCAGTGGAGCAGTCACCAGCCACAGGAGAGAACAACTGTCTTCTCTGAAGCAAAGCTAAGTTTGCTTACCACCTGGACTCAAACCCATCAGACCCTTACCCTCACTTTATGATGAAACAGTGAGAACCTGTCTATGGTATTAGCAAGCAGTGTGGATGTATAATAACCATATACATTCAGTGTAACATAGACAGAACCCCTGTATGCCAACTTAAGCTTGCTGCACAGAGTGCAAGCGAGTAAAGTAGGAGTGAGGAAGGGCCCTTCATTGTGGTAGTCCCATGAGAGCTGAAACACAGCCTATGGAAGTGTCACGCCATTTCTTATCTATGTATAAGTAATAAAAGTTGATGTGAAAGTGCACTTAACTTGTGTCAGTTCCCTGTTGTTCAATTGAATGTTGAATGAACTTCTCTCTTCAATTCTGTATCTCGGAGCTATAAGTACTTGTAATCACTAGTACAGGCCTAAGGAAAATTATCTCAGAGCCAGTCTTCCGTATTTTACCAATACCCGGAACAAATAAAAATTTCTTTGATGACTAGTACCGGAAAGTTGCTCCTTCCACCACTAGTAAGAGAGGGGGTGTAGGTGAAATGTAAGATAATTCTCATCGAGAAATTATTCCAAGTCCTTCCCCTAGAGGACCCCCTACCACTCGTATCCATCTCGTCACAGTGTGTGTGTGTGTGTGTGTACGTGTGTGTGTGTGTGTGTGTGTGTGTGTGTGTGTGTGCGAGTGCGTGCGTGCGTACGTGCGTGCGTGCGTGCGTGTGCGTGTGTGTGTGTGTGTGTGTGTGTGTTCGGGGTTTTAGGGTCAAGTGTGGGTGTGAATATATGGGACACTTGCAAGCGCTTTCAGATAGTTGGGACGGTCACCTACTCACTATACAGCATTGCGTAGAACCTGTTTTTTCATGTTCTGCTGCTGTTTCGTTGGTAATGTCGCTTTCCACACTGTATCAACCTCTCACACCCACCCCTCCCCCTCCAGACCCACATACAAAATTGTGTATCATAGATATGAACAATGCCCCTGTTTTCCTCTTGCTGTCACAAACAAATCCACACGACCGTCAAATGCTTGCGTACTTTAACCCGGTGTTCTCAAAAACAAACAGGAGATTGCGTTAAGATAGGTCACAGACGTTACATGGCCAAGTTGTACCCCAATGAAAGATAGACAGGACAATTTCTGTCTTGTCAATAGACATTCACCAGAAATTTCTTCCATCACAACTTGAAAACGGAAGGACCGTTATTCACACACACACACACACACACACACACACACACACACGCGCGCGCGCGCGCGCGCACGTGTGTGTGTGTGTGTGTGTGTGTCAGTGGTGGTGGTTATTGTAGGATGATGGGGGGTGGTGATGGTAGTGTGACAGTGGTGGTAGTTCTTGTAGGGGGGTGGGGGGGGTGGGGTGTAATAGTAGTGTGATAGTGATGGTGGCTGTTGTAGGGGTGAGGTGGTGTGATAGTGGTGGTGGTTTTTGTAGGGGTGGGGGTGGTGGTGGTGGTGGCGATGGTAGTGTGATAGTGGTGGTGGTTCTTGGAGGGTGGTGGTGGTGGTGGTGATGGTAGTGAGAGTGATGGTGGTTGTTGTAGGGGATGGGGAAGGGGGTGGTGGTGATGGTAGTGATAGCGGTGGTGCTTCTTGTAGGGAGGGTGGGGGTGGGGGTATTGGTGATGTTAGTGTCATACTGGTTGTGTGGTTCTTGTAGGGAGGGTGGTGGTGGTGGTGATGGTAGTGTGACAGTGGTGGTGGTTCTTGTAGGGGGTGGTGATGGTGGTGGTAGTGTGATAGGGGTGGTGGTTCTTGTAGGGGGTGGTGGTGGTGGTGGTAGTGTGATAGTGGTGGTGGTTCTTGTAGTGAGGGTGATGGTGGTGTGATAGTGGTGGTGGTGGTTCTTGTAGGGGGGTGGGGTGGTGGGTGGGTGATGTGAGTTCCGTAGTGGTGGTGGTTCCGTTGTAATGTTCTTGTAATGGTTGGGGGTGGGGATGGTAGTGATGGAAATTTGATGCTGGTGGTGGTTCTTGTGGGTGCGTTTGCTGGGGATGGCAGTGATGGGAGTGTGATACTGATGATGCTTGTGGCAGGCTTTCAGATGTGGATGGGAGTTATGGCTGTTTGATGGAGGTGATAGTGATAGTGTCCCCTGTGATAGCTGTTTGATGGAGGTGATAGTGTCCCCTGGGACGGCTGTTTGATGGAGGTGATAGTGTCCGCTGGGACGGCTGTTTGATGGAGGTGATAGTGTCCCCTGGGATGGCTGTTTGATGGAGGTGGTGAAAGCGTCTCCTGTGATGGCCGTTTGATGGAGGTGATAGTGTCCCCTGGGATGGCTGTTTGATGGAGGTGAAAGTGTCTCCTGTGATGGCTGTTTGATGGAGGTGATAGTGTCCCCTGGGATGGCTGTTTGATGGAGGTGATAGTGTCCCCTGTGATGGCTGTTTGATGGAGGTGATGATAGCGCTGGTCACTGAGCAGGACTGCAGTGTCCCCTGTGATGACGTGATTATAATGCATGGCCTGATACTGACTGCTCCTTGTGGAACATCAGTGCATTGCTGCCACAGGGTTAACCTGGGCGTGACTGTCAACGGGGAAGCTGGAATGATTGGCATGTGAGTAATGTCACCAGGACACACACACACACACACACACACACACACACACACACACACACACACACACACGCACACACTCACACACACACACACACACACACACACACACACACACACACACACACAGATTCACAAACTGCATAAACACACAGAGAATCACTGTATTCTGAAAAGACAACGACCTCGAAAAACAAATCTATATCCAACCTTCAATGCTCACCATTTCATATCAACTATACCAAAAGTACCTTTATTTCTCTTCTGTTTAAATACTCTGTTTGGCGATGCTCAAAATTAAAACGCTATCTTAGTTTTGTAAACAAAAAGTGTTCATTTGTGTTTTTACATTTTTCTGGTGTTGTTGTTATGTATATGCGGTCTTGTCAGGGTGTGTGCAAGTTTGGAACTTTAGAGGCACGGGGGTTGGCATGGCAGTAACTTTCTCTGCTTCTGTTGTACTGTACTGTACTGTACTGTACTGTCTCTTGTCTGCATAGATGCTAGATGAACGGATACCGTAAACACTATTGATTCAAAGCTGCGTACTGAGTGATTGTCGATAAAAGCAAAAACTATTTGTTTTTGTACATTATGTTCTCTTTACATCTCTGTTCAGATTCCTTTTTATAAACAACTAAAATCGACCAAGATCCAACATGTGATCATCTGCATCAATTGATTTTTTGTTTTGGTCAGGGTCAGAAACATCCAAGGGCGATGTTCAAGGACTTGTGGTGGTGGAAGCGCACAAAATCCAGATCCCAGATCCCGTAGAGGTGAAGACCCCAGCAGTCACCCAAACCCTGCCCTTACAGTGTGTAGCGGAAACGGAAGTCACATGAATCCAGTTGTGTCATGGCGGCGTCGAAGCGTTCACTCTGTGCCACTGTCATGTGGTTCTTCCAGTCTCCGACGTCTCCTGATAACACATGGGTACAGACAGTTGCAGGTGTGTGTCAGCTTGTTCCCTTTCTTTATATCTCTGGATTAACATTTTGTTTGGAGGGTAAGATTGCCCCGTTCGCCCCATACTTTTGCATCCACCCCCCACCCCCACCCCACCACTACCACCACCACCATCACCACTACGTCCACCCCACCACCACCATCACCACCACCACCACCTCTACTACCACCATCACCACCACCACTACCACTACCTCCATCACCACCATCATCACCACCACCCCCATACCATACGCACACATAGAAAAAAAAAACAAAAGAAAAAGTAAGATGTACACCCAAAGGTGCTTTGGCACGCAGATCAGTACCGTTTTCAACTGCCAAACCAATCAGTCTGGAGCAAATCAGAACCAGTCTTGAAAGCCTGCACTACAGGAACGAACAGATATTTCAATGAGACGAACGACTTGACTGCTCCCTGGCACACACCACTATGTGATGGCCATTGGACGCCATACAACAGAACCTCCCGCGCAAGGTCCCCGTGGGTGTTCAACTTGCATTATATGACTGCAGAGCTCACTGGCAAATGACGCCACCTCCAAGCAATTTGCTGCATGCTTCCTGCTGCCATCTTCGTTGCTGTTTTTCATAGATAGGTAAGACCGGTACAACTCCAAATTCAGCTTAACTTTCGCTACACGGTCTTCCAAGCCCAATGAAGGGAAATCCCAGGTTGCAGTCTTTCCTGTTGTCAACAGGACTTTCAGTGTGGTCAGTGGGTCTGTCCTCACCATCCCTGGACTTTCCCCTAATATGGCCAAAGAAAGACAAGAAAAAGAGACAGCTGATAGCGCCAGTGAGACCCAGATTAGTACTGTCCTCAAACACCAAACCAACCAGCCCGGAGCAGTTCTGTCCTCAAACACCCAAACCAACCAGCCAGGAGCAGTTCTGTCCTCAAACATTAAACCAACCAGCCGGGAGCAGTTCTGTCCTCAAACATCAAACCAACCAGCCGGGAGCAATACTGTCCTCAAACATCAACCAACCAGCCAGGAGCAGTTCTGCACTCTGCATGCAGTAAATAAACCTCGTGCCAAAAATCACACCAATTGATTTCCACTCACTAGGGACCTTTTACATTACAGGCGGCACCTTTCACTCTCCCCTGCCCCCCCTTCCCCATCCTCAAACCTCACCCTTCCTTCCAATCACCCCACTCCCTCAACAGCTTATCTCTTCAACACCCCCTCTCCCACCCCCACCCCACCCCCTTCACCTTCAGCTTCCTTTCCTCATTCCTCTTCTATGGTCATTTTCGGAGCACATGTAGGGGTCCCGGTGAAACATATTCCAAGACAGCGGAATGGACGGAGGTGTAAGGGGGTGGGGGTGGGGGTAAGGAAGAGGGAAAAGGAGATAATGAGGGTTACGCTATGCACGACAAGATCTAAACCACTCGATGAAGCCAACACTAAATCCTCACGTGTTTACTCAGGGGGTGATGGTATACTAATTTTTCAGGGCAGCAGAGAATCCAATCGCACTTACCTTCAACTGATCGGGCCGTGTCTTTTTGACCCTTTACAACTTTATTCTGAACTATTAAAACTTGACCCTGAACTATTAACACTTTCATTTCTCCAGGAAATTTTGAACATTCAGAGATAACTACTTGAGCCAGCGTAGTGATGCAGACGAAGAGACCTTTTATACACAATCACATACATGATACCAGAAACAGTGGGAGATTTCTCCAGCTTTGTCTGTTTACGTTACTGGTTCACCTTTACGGTAGTAGTTTGCCTGTGGAAGGTTGGCGGACTGTTTCTTGTTCTCGTCGGCTTTCTTCAGCTTGGCGAAGCTGGTGGCTTCAGCGATGTCCTTGCACAGCTGAGGAGAGGCCTTCACTCCTAGGAATTCGGCCAGGTTCTTCACTACCTTCTCTGGATCCTGTTTGGAATGGCAAGGTGGACAGATAGGTTATCCCACTCCCCATTCCTGTCTGTTTTGGAAATGGACGGTAAGCGCGTGCATGCGGGTTTCTGTTTCCATTTAAGATAATGCTATTTGTGTCATGCAGATGTGAGAAAAAAGAAATGAAAAGATTGATGGTAGAATCAGACAGACAGGCAGACAACAGGCAGACACACAGACACACACACAGACACAGACAGACAGACAGACAGACAGACACACACACACACACACACACACACACACACACACACACACACACCACCTTCTTCTTCACACTGCTTATTCTTCAACCCCTCAAAAAAGATATTTTTGACTTGAGTTCACACACACACACACACACACACACACACACACACACACACACACACACACACACACACACTCATTCACTCATTCACTCACTCACTCACTTACGCTGATTTACAGAATATTAGATTAAGTTTCAAAGCGAGCTGACTGAAGGCAAAAAAAAAAACCGAAGCACATTTTTCAAAAGAAAAGTTAGCAGCTCCGCAGGACAAAGCAGACAGATGACAGGACAAAACACGATGCATTTCGACCTCGTGGGGTCTTCCTCAGGCAAACACAACGTTCAGGACAATCAAAACGAAGAACACGCAACCACTTATGATCGTCTCATATTCGGCACAAAATGGTTGTTACTATCGGAACATCAGATGTGAAACGGTCATCGCTACAAGAAAACACGAGGGTTTCACTTCCTGTTAGAATGGCCGGTCATGGAACCCTCGTCAGCATATCACGTGCAAGACTTAAGCGTTAGTTTGCTCGCTTCGGTGCCAGAGATGTGGTACACGGGCTCAAAGATCCTCTTCAGAAGCAGCGGGCTGGACATATAAGCGCTGCTGACCAACCACAACAAGCCCCCCCCCCCCCCCCCCCGCCACCCCTCCCCACCACCACTATG
>JADBJO010009492.1:32500-42500 GCA_016801955.1 Conus betulinus | reverse complement strand
CTTCATCTTAGTGCTTGATTCATGTTTCCACCAGCTGTGAATCCTGCACAGTGTGGTCTCCATTGTTAACAAATGTGCTAGAACGTATTGGACTAGTCTGCACCAGTGACGCCTCTTTGATGAAACTGAAACTGAAACTCATATATCAAACCACTTCTCTTCGATTTTGACTTTATGACTAATGTTTGCATGTGCTTACACTGTGTTCAGTGTTTTGTTTTTTGTTTTTTTTTTTTTTTCACCGTGTGAGTATTTGCAGACATATTTTTTTCAGGTAAAAGTTGTTAATGACTTTCCCATGAAATTCATTTGTGTGTGTGTGTGTGTGTGTGTGTGTGTGTGTGTGTGTGTGTGTGTGTGTGTATGATACAAACCATCAGTGACATACTTAATTTTTCGTTCAGCATAAAAAATCTGACAGTGATGGGTTGTCAGAATGACCAGAAGCAGACTATCAGTGCAGTGCAGGCTTTCACAAGTTCTCAAGAACCAACCGGCATGCACTATCTAAATACCAACATACCTTATGCTGATTACAAATGGATTGATTGATTGATTGATCTATCACTTTAGAAATATGTGTGCATCATCACTGCCCTCGTTGTTGAAATCTGTGCGTCACATCTGAAATGGAGCAGAACAGTCCCCTTCGTTTGTTTCGTCATGGGGAACACTCATGGCACATCAGAATACTGCAACAGTCAGGCGGCAAGAAAAAAGGAGAACTGATGGCTGTCTGTGAGAGTGAAACAGGTCACTGGAGAGCGCACCTGCCGTAGACAGTGCCCCCCCCCCCCCCCCCCCCCGTCCCCCCTCCCCTCCCCTGCTCACTATTCCTCCCTATCCACTCAAAACCATGGAAGGCAGCTGCAGGGACGCGAGTGTACCCCACACCGCCACAGGGTTTTGCTGTTTGGCGGCTGTAGAGTACAGGTGTACTAGTCAAGGACACCTGCCACTGATGTCAGAAAGCTGAGGCCAGGGTCATCCACTACTAGCTATATAACACTGAGCAGAAGTTACACATCAATGTTCTGCTCTTTTTCCCTGTATCCTTTTCTTTCCCCTTTCTTTAGTGTTTACCCACCACCACCACCACCACATACCTCCTCCTCCCGCACACTCACACTGGGTCATGCATAAAGCCACCACAATCCCACTTTCCCCTTGAAACATAAGGTCACACAGAGAGAGCGATAAGACGAGTGACCAATGACACAAGGCAAAGTTGAACCCCAATGTAAAGCCAGTCCGGACAATGCCTGACTTCTCGGCAAACATTCATCAGTTATTGCTACCATGCACAGGTTGAAAAGGGAAGGATATTACTCAAAGGTGTCACGTCAAATGTATAAACCATCAAAAAACCAAGGGATAAATCGGTGGGATAAACTGTCAAAATGACCAGATGTGATGTCTGGTTTGTGGATGAAAACAGAACCGGTAAGCTGAATGGTAACTCCCTGGCTGATATCATCACTGCTCACCCCCCTCCCCCTACTCCTCCCAACCCTGCTCTCCTTGTGCCACGTGCCTCTTCTCTCAATTCGTTCTAGTCTACGGTTACAGATTCGGCCCCAAACGCCACAAATTCTCTATTACGTTCCAAGCTGTACCTGGCTTTTGTCGTCAGATCAGCCATCAACAAAGCATATTCATGGCACAGTCCAGCCCTTGACCCATACTGTGCCTGGCTCGGAAGCAGATCTAACGTCCGCTCCTTTTTTTTTTTTTTTTTTTTTGGAATTACATCACGATCCACGTAACCGTTCATTTTCCTGTTGTCTGCTAGACTTTTCATTCCCTTTCAAATCCTTTGTGCTCTACCAATGGCATAGAGACACAAAATCCACAAGCCATGCATAATTTTTGCTATCCTTGCTGACATATGGCATTGAACTAATTTAGTGACCCCACATTTCAGGACAAAAAAAATCCGTCTTTTTCGCAGTCAAGAAAGGACCTTTTTTTTTTTTTTTTTTTTTAACAGAGCCAAGGCGATTTTCATCTAGTCAAGCTACTGTGTTGTTACTACATGACCTTTGTGGTAACCCGAACTGTGACGTGTGTTCCTTCCCGCCTCCCTGCCCCCCCACATCTGCCTCTCCCACAATCCTCTCTCTGTCTATTTGCACCTGTACAGGCCTACCCCTCTCTATCCTCGCCCCCTAGCACAGCCACCGCCTTAACATTCTCCCCCATTTTCTCCCCCCCCCCCCCTTGCCGTTGGCTGTAGGTATGCGGACAGTTTGCTCTGCCAACATTGTGGCGCACACAGTTCAGACCTGACAGTGGTTTTTTTTTTTTTTTTTTTGGGGGGGGGGGGGTCGGGGGGTCACGTTAACATTGAACAATGACACATACCTCCTGTTGGAAACAACTTGCCCTCAAGAGCTTCAGGCTGATAGGACGTAAATCTTACCATTCACACATACAGGAACAACTTGTCTTTAAAAAAAACAACAACAACACCGGCTAAGAGGACGTAAGTCTTAGTGCTGAAAGGTGGAATCGTGAGGGTCTCCAGCAAAAAAAAACAACAACAAAAAAACAAAAAAAAACCCCCAAAAAAACAAAAAACAAAAAACAAAAAACGTTAACGAAACAAAACAAAACAAACGAACAAACAGACAAACAAAAGCATTTATTATTCTCCATTCACCCACTCAAGCACATACCTCAGCACTTGTGTCGTAAGAGGCTATCTTTTTGTTTTTTTTTTACTTTTCACCACAAAATGTGGCTCGTTTAGCTCTTTCATGATTTTCTTTCGCTTCTTAGGTGGCATCTTTTTTTTTTTTTTTTTTTTTAAACTCAACGAACATACTACGGTATTGCACACCAGCTTTTTTTCTGGGACAGCATTCTTCTTAAAACCGAACAAGCAGAAGAGTCAAGTTACCACTTTCCGCAGTCACTGAGAAGAAACAAACCAGGTTTCGCTGAGGAGAAACAACCAGGTTTCGAAATACCGGTATTTGACAAGGAGTTATATGTTAGTGAGTTTCCTCCCCGTTGGAGGTTGTCTCCCCCTGGGGGACTGAAAGTCTTGCTGAAGAATCATTTTGAGAAGCTTTTATTATTCTCCATTCACCCACCCAAGCACATACTGTTAGTTAGGCAGAATTATCTACCACTGCAGATATGAATGCCTATCCCCCCCTTATTTCTTCAATCTAAGACATAAGAACAAGCTTTGTTTGTAATTCAATATTTCATGCAGTCATTGCAACACCAAGCTGCTCTGTAAGTTGCTGGAATAGTGCTCGGTTATTTATCCTTGGAATTTATTTGTTTATTATATATATATATATATATATATATATATATATATATATATATATATATATATATATATATATATATCAGCATGGTGACTAACAATTTCAATTGATAAATGTGACAATGTTGTGGAACAAGTATATCGATGTGTATGGATATGTAGTTATTATGTATGCGCATATGTGTTTATGCATGTATTAATGTGAATCTCTCTCTCTCTCTCTCTCTCTCTCTCTCTCTCTCTCTCTATATATATATATATATTTGTGTGCGTATGTGTGTGTGTGTGTCTGTGTGAACATATACATACCCACGTGCAACATACAAGCATGCGTGTGTGTGTTTGAGTGCGTACGCGCGCGCGCGTGTGTAATGGTAGCATTAGAATTAAATTATTGTGATTTATGCATCACATTGCAACGTGGCGTATTTCAACAACAAAAGGCATTAAGTGAAAGAACTTTAACCTCTCTCCTCTAAATCCTACTGCTATTACAAATCAACAACCCTTTTTGTTAACATCTTTTCGACAAACATTGTTCCTAAGTTCGTCGAGTTTATGTATTAACATGCAAACCCATCATATACAAACTGGCTTTGAATAATCATAATCTCCCTAGGTTCCACAGATAAATACCTTAGCCTTGGATCTGCCCATTCTGGACCTTATATAAATATCTGGCAGTGCATACCAAGGTTCCACTAACAGGGAATTCATGAAAGCGAGATAAAACAAAAATACCTAGATATCCCAGCAAAATCCGTCGACATAGACCTTGTCTTTACTGGCAATGTGGACAGAAATGGAAGGGAGCTGGACCACAAAGACTTGCCAACAAAACCTCGGTGGGAAACGTGACAATTGCCTTATCTGGGACCCCCATCTCACGGACGTTGACTAGAAAGCAATCCGAAGGTTCGCCACCATGAAGAAGCTGCCCGGAACCTTTTGGGGAGCTAACAGGAACATCCTGCAGAAGGTTTTGATACAGGTACCGTCAGAGCAACTCTAAGAGTACGGCAGCTCTGCTTGGGCAACAGCATCACAGACCAACACAAGTCGCCTGAGAAGAGAGCTCATAATGCATCACTACGGCTCATCACGGGTGGCATGAAAACGACGCCCGTCCAACCAAGGTAGAAAAATTCACGTCTCCCCCCCTCCCCCACTCCCACTTGAAGACAGACGTGAGGAGAAAATCCATAGAGAGAATCTCCTACGCATGCCCTCCCCACTCAATGCATGCCAAACTAAAGAATCCCACCAAAAAAACAGGCTGAAGCGGAAAGTTTTCAGCCACCTCTCCAAAAGTCTACACATGCCGAAATGAAGACCTGCTGCCTACGTCCTCAACTGAAATGGAAATTGCTTCCAAAACTTTGAGGAGCCAGACGACCTCCTTGAAGAAGGCTCAGTCAGCGTAGAGGTTCCTGGCATAGACAGGAAGGATTGCCAAGCCTCTCACCTGCTGAAAGCTTTGGTATGGGAAATGACTGATGACCAGTACAAACCCAGTGAATGGATGCACGTGTTCACAGATGGATCCACAAAGGGAACAGTGAAGAACGGTGGAGCAGGCATCTTCATCAGAACACACTGATGGGAGACTGACCCCAGAGCCTTTCTGACTGGAAAAAAAAGTTACCCCAGTAACTTTAGCAGCTCTGCTTCATCCTGCACAACCAAGATCGCTGTCTTCACTGGCTGCAGTCAGCCGCAGAGACTTCAGAGCAATGGAAGCTAAAAACAACTTCAACATCAAAAAAGCCCTCCGTGATCTTTCAAGACGATCCACCATTGTACTCTGGGGAGATTCCATCCCACTGTGGGATCACTAGGAATGAGAAGCTGACGCTCTCTCCAAGGCAGGCAGCAATATGGAGCACGCAGTTCAGCCGCCCAGTGACTTAGAGAGAGGCCAAACTATAATCCACAACCGATACTAATACCAACACTAAAAAGCAGTGGAAGAGGAGAAGCTGGGTGCAGACAGTTGTGTTGATCCAATCCATCAACTCCAGAACTACTAGCAAACGATTCTCTTCAGATTGAGAACTGGCCACTGCCGACTGCTGAGCCAGCTCAGCCGAATTAAGACTGCCCACACAGATGAACGTACATGGTACTGGATCTCGGACCCCAGAACACATCCTCCACCACTGTCCAGCCCACGATGTTCGACGGCATCAGACCTGGCCAGAGGGCATAGAGCTGCAGATGCAGCTTTGGGGCAGCCGTCAAATCCTCGACAAGACGGGATTTGTTGTGAAGGGAGGATTGAAGATCTGACGCAGCCAAATGAAATCGACCGCAGAAGAAGAAAGGAGAAGAAGGATATACATATTAAGAGAAGAAGAGAGCGAAAAAAAGAGTGAGGTGGGGGGGGGGGGGGGGGGGGGGGGGGGGGGGGGGAGGGGGAAGAGAGCGGGCAGGAACAGGGGAGGAGAGAGAGGGGAAGAGAGAGGAGGGGACGAGAGGGTGGAAGGAGGAAGGTGGAGGAAGAAGAGGAGGAGGAGGAGAGAGAGAGATACAGTTAGATAGACAGACAGAGACAGAGAAGTAGACAGACAGAGATAGACAGAGAGACAGACAGAGAACACAAAAAAGCTATCAGAATATATATAAGAACAAGTCAGAATCGTCTCTGCTCTGAGAGATGTGAGCCACTTTGAAGGTGGGGACGGTAGAAAAAACTCGGCAAATACAAAAAAAAAGTAAAAGAACAATAATATTATTCTCCGCCAGCAATAATGAGTGATATGGTTAATCCAGTTTTTCAGTCACTTACTTACCTTTGACAGACAACGGCACAGAACATGGATGGTGTTTACGGGCAAGATGGTAGACTCCTTCACGAACATAATCCGACCCACGCTTCAGGTCAAGGCCAGGAGGACTCCAGTCCACATCAGTCCTCACACTGGCACAAAGGAACGACCCACTTACCTGTGTTGCATAGTCATCTTGCTGCACAAAGACATACTGCATAGTCATTTTGCTGCACAAAGTCATGTTGCATTGTCATTTTGCTGCACAAAGTCATGTTGCATAGTCATTTTGCTGCACAAAGTCATGTTGCATAGTCATTTTGCTGCACAAAGTCATGTTGCATAGTCATTTTGCTGCACAAAAGTCATGTTGCATAGTCATCTTGCCGCACAAGTCATGTCGCATAGTCATCTTGCCGCACAAAGTCATGTTGCATAGTCACCTTGCTGCACAGTCATACTGCATAGTCAATTTGCTGCACAAAGTCATGTTGCATAGTCATCTTGCTGCACAGTCATGTTGCATAGTCAGTTTGATGCACAAAGTCATGTTGCATTGTCACCTTGCTGCACAAAGTCATGTTGCAGTCATCTTGCTGCACAAAGTCATGTTGCATTGTCATTTTGCTGCACGAAGTCATGTTGCATAGTCAATTTGCTGCACGAAGTCATGTTGCATAGTCAATTTGCTGCACAAAGTCATGTTGCATAGTCATCTTGCTGCACAGTCATGTTGCATAGTCAGTTTGATGCACAGTCATGTTGCATAGTCACCTCTTGCTGCACAGTCATGTTGCAGTCATCTTGCTGCACAAAGTCATGTTGCATTGTCATTTTGCTGCACAAAAGTCATGTTGCATAGTCAATTGCTGCACAAAGTCATGTTGCATAGTCAATTTGCTGCACAAAGTCATGTTGCATAATCTTGCTGGACAATGTCATGTTGCATAGTCATCTTTGCTGCACAAAGTCATGTTGCATAGTGTCATGTTGCATAGTAAATTTGCTGCACAAAGTCATGTTGCATAATCTTGCTGCACAATGTCATGTTGCATGGTCATCTTGCTGCACAAAGTCATGTTGCATAGTCTATTGCTGCACAAAGTCATGTTGCATAGTCATCTTGCTGCACAGTCATGTTGCATATCGCATATTCATCTTACTGCACAAAGTCATGTTGCATAGTCATCTTGCTGCACAATGTCATGTTGCATAGTCACCTTGCTGCATAAAGTCATGTTGCATAGTCATCTTGCTGCACAAAAGTCATGTTGCATAGTCACCTTGCTGCACAAAGTCATGTTGCATAGTCACCTTGCTGCACAGTCATATTGCATAGTCACCTTGCTGCACAAAGTCATGTTGCATGGTAATCTTGCTGCACAGTCATGTTGCATTGTCATCTTGCTGCACAAAGTCATGTTGCATGGTCATCTTGCTACACACAGTCATGTTGCATAATCATCTTTCTGCACAAAGTCATGTTGCATAGTCGTCTTGCTGCACACAGTCATGTTGCATAGTCATATTGCTACACAAAGTCATGTTGCATGGTCATCTTGCTACACAACGTCATGTTGCATAGTCATCTTGCTGCATGCATTTATTATTCCCCACTCACCCTCTCAAGCACATACTGTTACTTAGGCAGAATTAACTGCCACTGCAGATATGGATGCTTATCTCCCCCCCTATTTCTTCACTCTAAGACATAAGAGCAAGTTTTGTTTTATAATTGAATATTTCTTGCAGTCTTTGCAACACCAAGTTGCTCTGTAAGTTGCTGGAATGGTGCTCGGTTACTTATCCTTGGAATTTATTAGTCAATTATATATATATATGTACACACACACACACACACACACACACATACACACACACACACACATACACACACACACACACACACACACATATATATATATATATATATATATATATATATATATATATATAGAGAGAGAGAGAGAGAGAGAGAGAGAGAGAGAGATGAATATAGATAGATAATGATACCGACAAATTGATGGCCTTTTGTTCTCCAGGGACCGTTCTTAATTAAATAGGATTTAATATCGCGAACCTAGATCGTTTAGTTTACGAGTTTGGCGATCCTTGTCTCTGTTCTTAATTGCCCGATCTTTTGGTGCGCAGAACCAGATGGATGAGGTTCCAGAATCTCGCCCATCCTAGATTCGCTGAGATAAAAGAGAATCCCTCCGCATGTTCTGACAACTGCTTCGGTTCGCGCAAAGGGACGTAACTGTACAGAAGCTCTCCTGTGAAACAAATCAGTTTGTGACTTGATGACAAATCTCCCGTGATTGGAGGATGGTTGACAATAATTTGCGTTTTTTTCGACCCGTAAGTAAACTTTTTTTTTAATTCTGGATGAGAAAACAATGTTTAAGTTCACTAAGCTTTGGGCATACGTAAGTCCAGTTCTAGACAGAGGACTGAAATTGAGTTCACAGCCTATTCAAAACAGTTCCAAGCGCATTAGCCCCAGGAATACATCTCAGTCGAACTCTAGCGAGTGGAATTGTGTAGGCTGGGTTCCCTCGCTTGAGAACAGATCCTTTAAACTTCAGTTCTAAGTCTTTAGTTTGCCGTAACTCAGCGGTTCCTGCAGAATAAAGTATGAATCGCAGGAGAAAAAGAAACACCCCCGAAGGTGCTGGGGAGGACCCACAGAAGCACTGTCTTCACACCTGCCTTTAGAGCAGTCCTGTACCACCCTTAAAGGCCTGCGCTGTGTTGACGATGGGTACAGGCACGCGCAGGACACTCCATTAAGATATCAGGGGACATAAACGCTCCTGAACAGAGGTAAATCAGACTACAGGATGCAACTCGTACAGCCTTAAAGTAGCATCCCCCATGGGTGTACCAGCCCGTATTTCATGACTGCAGAGCCCAGCGGCAAAAAAAAAAACCACCCTCCAGCTGTCGAGTACACCCCACAGACCCAACCACCCCTGCCCACGGACAGATGAATCGCAGAGCTTCAGTTCAGAGAGAAACAACGGTTTGTCATTAGTCTACTATCTCGATTCATGAATCAATGATTTGTTCAAGTGAGAACAACCTTAACGCCGTCACACTTGGAGACCGGTCTTCAGGATGGAAATGGGTGTTCTCGGGTCTCCGCACGTCAACACATCTTCTCTGGTACAGTAGTGGACATAGGCAGTGTTTCCTCTCTCAGCTGCTGAAAGGCCTCACGGTCTTGGAGAAGGTGCTTTGTGGTCGGATCTGCTTTTCCGCAAGAGTAGAGAGGAGCCAGCAGCAGGAGGAAGTGTCTATGTGAGTGGCAGTTCGGCTAGTTGTGCCCTCTCCATAGACGATGAATGATGTTCCTTCCTGTATTGTGACGATAGCTGTATATTGTGACTGTGGTGATTTGTTTAGGGAATAATGGCAGTGTTAATTTGTCTGAAACTGTTCCTGACTCTCTCTCTCTCTCTCTCTTCTCTCTCTCTCTCTCTGTTCAGCCTCTGTGCCCAGTTTTGCTCTCTGTTTGCCCCCTCTTCGTTCCCTTGGATGCTACTGTAGGAAGAAAATCACTGCAATTCCATACTAGTTCACCTGATGTTTGTCAACGCATAAAAAAAAAACAGCGGCAAAAACCTCGTCCAGGTAAAGAAACTTCTGTTAATCATCCTAGGACATTGTTCCCTTCTTGAGCAGCGATCAGAGAGAGAAAGAGAGCGAGGACAGCTCCAGAAAAGAGAGCGAGCACAGCTCCAGAAAAGAGAGCGAGCACGGCTCCAGAAAAGAGAGCGAGGACAGCTCCAGAAAAGAGAGCGAGGACAGCTCCAGAAACGAGATCGAGGACAGCTCCGGAAAAGAGAGCGAGCACAGCTCCGGAAAAGAGAGCGAGGACAGCTTCAAAAAAGACAGCGAGCACAGCTCCAGAAAAGAGAGCGAGCACGGCTCCAGAAAAGAGAGC
>JADBJO010009492.1:17500-22500 GCA_016801955.1 Conus betulinus | reverse complement strand
TTTCTTGAAATACACATTCTTAATAATGAGGAACATTCTTTTCCTTTCAACACATTTTTTTTAGGAGGTAGGAGATTCAGGAAGGGAACAATATTCCGGGCTAGCAGACAAGGTGCAATGCACAAAAAATGAGCAAAGACATTCAACTTATCTCCGTTATCATGAAGACACCCTGAAGTATGGGCATTTTCATGCTTCATTCTTCAGTCTCCTCATGTTTCTTTCACCGTACGTCTAACAATAAACTGTAAAAAGTAACTTTCCACTTCATTTTGTTAGATTGCTTATATATATATATATATATATATATATAGTATATATATATATATATATATATATATATATATATATATATATATATATACAAGCTTATATATTTTTGTAAATCACACACGAAAATGAAAAAAAGGGAAATCTGAAAAAAAAAAACAATCAAATGATGAAAAAAGAAGATATGAAAAAAAATTATTACATAACAAAGCATGGAAGGGGGGGAGGGGGTAATGAAAGCGCTTCAGTAAAAGACCTGTCAACAAACATGTAGAGAAGTGGGGGGGGGGGGGGGGGGGTTGAAGCTTAGATCAGTTATGATGAAAACACATCAAATCCCCCAATGACAAGCTTGTGAGCTGTACTGAGTTCTGTCTTGCGAACATAATAATAATAATAATAATAATGATAATAATAATAATGAGGGCCATTTCTATAGCGCCCATCCTAAAAACGTAGGCTACAGGGCGCTTTACAAGTTTTAACTATTCAACATCTTAAAATATATGCAGGACACACACACACACAAACACACACACACACACACACACACGCACGCACGCATGCATGCACACTCATACACATACACACACACATACACACACACATGCACACACACATGCACACACACACGCACGGACGCGCGCGCACACACACACACACACACACACACACACACACACACACACACATGCACCGGAACATAATATTGTATACGTAAACGCAAAGAATTCCAGCAGTGAAAAGAGGTGAAAATGAATGATATAGAGAGAGAAGAGAGAGAGAGAGAGAGAGAGAGAGAGAGAGAGAGAGAGGAGAGAGAGAGAGAGAGAGAGAGAGAGAGAGAGAGAGAGAGAGAGAGAGAGAGAGAGAGAGAGAGAGAGAGACAGAGAGAGAGAGAGAGAGAGAGAGAGAGAGAGATCCTTGGGAATCCAACGGAAGGTTAGCCAAAAAAAGAAAAAGAAAAAAAAAAAGTGACCTGTCCTGCCGGTTGGGTCAACACATCCAACGAAAAGGAATGAAAAGAAGATGCTTTATAGCCTGCCTGATTTGTGCCCACCGGGATCACCGAATGTTATCGAAACAGTTCCAAACATTTTTTTTTCTCTGTGTAGTCTTGCTAACAGACAGACAGACAGACAGACCGACAGACAGACAGGCCAACAAACACTGCTGAAAACCATGACCCTCCACAGTGGGGAGGGAGGTACCAAATCGTACTCCTAACTCTAACCTGACCTCACGGCCAAACCCACGGCCGGTGATGTGACATCCTCATCTCATCATCATCATCATCATCATCATCATCATAAATGGTAACAATAACAATAATAAAGATTATGATGATAAAGAAATGAACAAATAAAAGATGATAAGAATGACAGTAATGATGATAATCATGACAACATTAAATAATGATTAACAACAACAACAACAATAATAGTGATAATAATGATAATAATAATAATAGCATTTATCAAACGCCTTGCCAGAAGTTCGAGGCGCTGATAGTGAACAACATATGCAGAATCTTTTCAAATAAATAAAACGTTGTAGATACACATACCCACCTACAAAACATGCACGCACGCGCGCGCACACACACACACACACACACATACACACACGCGCGCGCGCGCGCACTACACACACAAACACACACACACACGCACGCACACACACACACACACACACACACACACACACACACACACAAATTACACACACACATCGCACGCACACACACACACACACACACACCAGGCATCAATCACGTGACAGGAGGCAGGGGGGGGGGGGGGAGAGAGAAAAAACCAAAAACAAAACAAAGAAAAACCCACAGCACTCTCCATCCTTTCCTCCACGTTGATCATAGCATCCCCCCCTCCTCCCCCCCCCCCCTCCTCCTCCACCCCCCTCCTCCACCCCCTCACTCTGCATGCTCTTGAGGGAGTCAGCCACGCCTCTGGCGGATGGGTTCTGACGCGGGCTGTAGCTGAAGAAAGGGTTGTGTGGAAGAACTGGAACTCTCCCCTGTCTGCTTCCTCCAGGCCGCTGTAGACCGTCTCCACAAACTGACCGGCAGAGGGGCAGCCGTTGGGGTCTGCTGCGGATGATGATGATGCCGCCGGCTGTGACGCTGCGAGGCTGAAAGCTGTTTGGAATTTCAAAAAAAAAAAAAAAAAAATAAAAAAAAAAAAAAATAAAAAACGAGTCTTACAGAGTCTGCGGTTCAGCCTTTCTTCGTGTTGCTTGTTGTTTTAAACCTCGCCCCCCACCCCCATCCCCCCATCTGCCACTCCTTTCTCCTAGTCTCTGTCTCTGTATGTCAGTCAGCCTGTCTGATCTGTCTCTCTCTCTGTCTCCATATCTCTCTCTCTCTCTCTCCCCCCCCCCCCCCTCTCTCTCCCCTCACCGGTTTCGCCTTCATTCTCACTTTCCAATACGGTTGATACTCATCCAAGCTTACACGTTATAACGTTGTGACACGCGAGAGTGAAGACCAAATAAAAAATGGGGGTTGTCGGGAAGGAGTCGGAGCGTAGGAGGCTACAAGGTGAGCAGAGAGAGAGAGAGAGAGAGAGAGAGAGAGAGGAGAGCGAGAGAGAGGGAGAGAGAGAGAGAGAGACTCAAGACTCAAATGTTTATTCTCTCTCTTAGAGAGAGAGAGAGAGAGAGAGAGAGGAGAGAGAGAGGAGAGAGACTCGAGACTCAAATGTTTTATTCTCAGAGAGAGAGAGAGAGAGAGAGAGAGAGAGAGAGAGAGAGAGAGAGAGAGAGAGAGACAGACAGACAGACAGACAGACAGACAGACACTTCCCATTGCGAGTCAGTTCATGCCACTGCAACGAAGAAAATCTTTTCACAACAGCAGGTAAAAAAAAATCAAAAGAAAAGTGTTCCTTCCTACATCCCCAAGTTTCATAGACCTCCAATATCTGTCTGTCTGTGCTCCTTTCCACCACAGTAAATGAAAGACTGAAGAAAAAAAAAAACTAGTAGATGAAACCTTCAATGAAAGGCAGATTGAAAACAAAACCACAACAAAAAAAAACAACAAAATGATGTTCCTATACGCTGAGGTTTCCGAGACCTTTATTCATTATCTCAGGGCCCTAGTTGTATCGTTGGTATCCAGTTGCGTGTTGCCTCGCTGCTGTACGCTTTCCCATCCCTCAAGAGAAGCAAGGCATCCATTTACTCCTAGGAGCGATGTGCTGCAAGCGAAGCTACTGATCTGGTCATCTACGCTTCAAAAAAAAAAAGTGAGAGCTGTAACCAGTGCATCACCCCCGAGTTCTTCGCCAGATGACAACAGGATCAAACCCTCTCCCTCCCCCCCCCCCCCTTCCCTCTCTTTCTCTGTGTCGCCTGACCTTCTCTTGTCTTTCTCCAGCGCCGCCCCTTCTGACTATTCCCCCCCCCACACACACACAGCCTTAGCCAAATCCATCCTGCCGCGGTGCCAGCACTTGCAGCCCACTGAGAGGAGCAGTGAGATAAATCGGTTGCCATGAGGCACCCTGTCAGAAAAGACACTGCGCTAACAGTAAGAAGCGACAGGAGGAGCTGGAGCTTTCTTCCAGCCGTTCCTCAGGTCATACTCTCGCAGTGATCTTATGTTTCGTTCTCTCTATCCCGTCAAATCACCTTCCTCCTGCACTTGCGGGGTGCGTAGGCGCTCGAGGAGGCGGGCGAAGAGGGGGTGGGGGGTGGGGGTGGGGGGGGGGGGGGGGAGGGGAACAAGCATGTTCAGCGATCTGCGACGTCAGGACTTGAAGCCGACGAGTTCCACGAGACCAACACTGAGCGTACGTAAATTAGGCCATGGTCTCATGAAAATTATCCCAGGCAAAACGCTCTTTGGCCGTTTAACAAAACAATTCATATGCCAGTAACAACAACAACAACAATAATAATAATAATAACAACAACAACAATAATAATTGCAATAATAATAATAATAATAATAGCAACGGCAACAATGATAATAATAATAATAATAATAATGATAAATAAAACTAACCGCCCGTACAGTGGCGACTAATTCTTCAAAGGGAGAGCAGTCCGAATTCCACTCAGAGACTTTTGCTGAGAGGATGAAGCTAGAGGCTGAAATATTTCAATTTTAGGCTGCGAATGTCCACACTAACACGCGGTCATATCAGGGCTGTCGCATCTTACAAATCAAATTCCACACGTTTGTTACCCATGCATCTCTCTCTCTCTATTTATATATAGAAAGCCTTACAACTTGAGGTATTGTCATTAAAATCTTATATCAACTGCAACGTGTTCATCTCATTAAAAAAAAAAACCAAAAAAAAAAAAAACAACAACAAAACAAACAAACAAGAAATGACATTAATGGAACCTCACTGAACGAAGTCTTCATTGAGTACGTTGTCATACTCTTATGTGGGATATTCTGTAGACCCTCGCTTTCTTGACAAGATAACATGTTTTCTGTGATAAGAGGACATGTTTTCTGTGATAAGAGAACATGTTTTCTGTGATAAGAGAACATGTTTTCTGTGATAACATGTTTTCTGTGATAAGAGAACATGTTTTCTGTGATAAGATAACATGTTTTCTGTGATAAGAGAACATGTTTTCTGTGATAAGATAGCATGTTTTTTTTGCAAGTGGCTTATTACATTGTACGCATCAACGAATACCGTCACTTTGAGAAAGATCGCAGTATTGGACATAGAGTGAATTGCGAGTTA
>JADBJO010009492.1:5000-10000 GCA_016801955.1 Conus betulinus | reverse complement strand
TCAAAGGTAACAGATCTTAGGTCGGGTGAAATATCAGTAAAGAAACTAGTAACATGATGTAACTCTTTATAATTGTTGCTCATCAGAATATTTTGCTCTGTGGAAAATACAGTGATCATCTACTCTGTATGTGATACTATTGATTCCATTGTAATGATGTTGATGTACAATGTTCTGAATGGAAATAAACCTTCAGTGAAAGGTGGGGAGACGGATAATCTATAAACAAAATCAGCACCATCAACCATACAAACGGCCACTCTCCCTCTTTCAGCCTCACGCTGATAGACAGAAGAAACTCCTAATGCAGTAAACCCTATACTCTACGTACGGAAACAATATAACAAGCAATATAACAAGGACGAAAAAGTCACCGACTTGGCAGGTAAAACATGTCCGGTGGATCATTGACGTCTGTGATGTTGACTGGGATGCTGAAGTTGACCACATGGGCACGATGCCTAGTGCCAAGTCCGAGGGGGACAGCTCTTCTTTACCTGCACACAGCACATTGAATATGGCCGTGTGACACAGCACATTGAATATAGCCGTGTGACTGCACCTTTAACACAGCACAGCTGACTGTTCAGTGTTGCATTGTATTGTATCGTGTTATACAAAAAGGCACACTTGATATAGTTGCGTGACTGCACCTTTAAAATATCGAACTGTATTGTACAGCATCAAGTTGAATGGAAACATACTGTACTGTGTATCATTGCATTGAACTGCACTGTATTGCATCGCAACGCACCTTGTTCCAGTGTGTACTGCACTAGATTAAGCCGAATTGAATTGTATAATATTGGCTGGCTCTGGGAGAGAGGCGCACTGACAGTGATGAAACGCACCCAGTGACTGCAGGGGAAAGTCCTGTTGACAAACAGCACAGACGGTAACTCAAAACCCCCATCAGAGAACATGAAACAACACATGGCAAAAGCTTGGCGGTGTCTGAAACTGCACTTGGTTTCACTACTAACGAAAAAAACCAACGAGAGGGACACTTGGACGTGCGTGGCAGTCTGCTTGATGGCGGCGGCATTTGCCAGTGGGATCTGCAGCCGTGAGGGTCCAAATGGCATGCCTCAGGCATGCTTGCACTCTATGCCAACACAGCGCGAGCTCCCAAGGGTACGGCAGGATCTACAGCCATGAGGTCCCAATGGCATGCCTCAGGCATGCTTGCACTCTATGCCAACACAACGCAAACTCCCAAGGGTATTGTAGGGATCTGCAGCCATGAGGTCCCAGTGGCATGCCCCATGCATGCTTGCGCTCTATGCCAACACAACGCGAGCCCCCAAGGGTAGTGTAGGACTGCCCCCAGTGGGCTGGTTCAGTAGCTGAGCACAGTGTTTCTTAGGGTCCCATGGACACCTTTGGAGGTGGTGTAGGACTGCCCCCAGTGGGCTGGTTCAGTAGCTGAGCACAGTGTTTCTTAGGGTCCCATGGACACCCTTGGGTGTATCCTATGTTTTTTTTATCATATGACTTTTACAGACCTGTTTACCCTCGTATTGTTATTGGTGTACTTTTCAACAACAAAACAGCATATTTTCGATGAAGAACGTGTACGTACAAGTCTCCAAATATTCATAAAACGGTAGGGGGGGTGGGGGTGGGGAGAGGGATGTGCAGACGTGTTCATTTTAATCTGCCTGCAGAGGGTAGTGTTCATTTTAAAAGTTACTTCAGCTTGATTCAGGCAACAGAGGGTTTTCTCAGAGAAGAGTTCCAGTTCTATCGAGCATGTGTGGCAGGGCAGCATCAGTGAAAATTGTTTTTTTCCAGCACAAGTTACTTTCAGCTTGATTCATCAGCATACCTTAGCACAAATACAACCCCTCTGTCATTTTTTAAAACTCCTGATATTTCAGAGCCTTGTGGTTGCCACTATTGTTCGTAAATATAGGCATGTTGTTGAAGAAGAGGACAAAGTGAGACACGATTTTGCAAAGGAGAGTGAGGAAGAGTTGTCACTCTGGCAAAAGCACATCAAGACCCATCCATGTATGTGTGGTCCCAACTGCACACCAGACCCGAGTATTGGACGTGGGGCCTCATACTCCAATCAACAGGCCCCTTCGGGATGGCAGCAACGACTCAACAGGTGAGAAACCAGTGTTACTATCCAGAAACAGCAGGGGACATTGAACCTTCCCTACCAAAGAGCTGAGTCTGAGGGAGCCCCACGGACTCCCAACTCAAAAAACATCAAGATATCACCTCCCCTTTGTGATCAAATGAATCGAGGCCAAGCCAGCCTCAGCAAAGACAGCCTGGTTCCATTGAAGTTATACTGTTTAGTAAATCTTAATCTCGTATGCACAAGTAAAGCTGGCGTGTTGAATTGCACTTTACCTGGCGTCTGCTGATTTGCTGTTCATACATCGCTTCATGTTTGAACATAATTTTAATTTGGTCTCTCACTTGGGGTATAAGTATTTTTCAGTGCATAAACCTGAGGTGAACTTGTCAGGAGCCATTCTCGAGAATTTCTAATGGTCCTGAGAGAAACTGAAATTTCTTTCGATGACAAATACCGGAAAGTTTGCTCCTCCTGTCACTAGAAAGAGAGAGGATGGATGTGAATGTCGATACATTAACTGCCGTATCATTCTGACAGAGAGGATGGATGTGAATGTTGATACATAAACTTCTGTATCATTCTCACAGACAGGATGAATGTGAATGTGGATACATTAACCTCTATCTTTCTAACAGAGAGGATGGATGTGAATGTTGATACATTTGTTGAATGTTGCTAGGATCAAACCCGGACTGTTGAAGCACGGGTACTATCCTTTGGCCACCAGACCAACGCTCTCCACCAGTACCTCTGAAATAGTAAGTGTAGTATGGTGAAGATGAGGAATACATTATTTGGAATATGTTGAATTAGAAGTGTGGGTTGGCTATAAAGCTCTTGTTTTATGATGACACGCTTTGGATTTGCGTGTGTTTGTGTATGTGTGTGTGTGTGTGTGTGTGTGTGTGTGTGTGTGTGTGTGTGTGTGTGTGTGTGTGTGTGTGCATGCGTGCGTGCGTGTGTGTGGTGTGTGTGTGTGTGTGTGTGTGTGTGTGTGTGTGTGTGTGTGTCTGTGTGTGTGTGCGCGCGCGTGCGTGCGTGCGTGCGTGCGTGTGTGTGTGTGTGTGTGTGTTTGATGCAATGCGCTACTTTTTACAATTCACCTTGTACTGAATTTTCTTTCTTTTCTATGTTCTGCTGCAACACGCATACACATGCTCTACTGATGTTGACCATTCATCGTCACGGTAGACTTCAGCAGATATGCAGAAACTGTACACCTCCCGTTGACACAGTAGTATTCTCAACATTGTACACAACGTCAGTTACTATTAAAATCGCTCTGGGGAAATGAAAACCGTGAACCAAAAGAAAAAAAAAAAAACAAGTAAACAAACCCCACAAGAACGAAAAGTACAGAGAGTCGTACTTTTAACAGGGCAAACTCACCCTCCAAATATATCACGTCTTTCCCCGCGTAGTCCGCATCCGGTAGATAAGTTACCTCCCTTTTGGACGTCACGTACGCCACGCCGTGAGCCGGTCGCCTCAACAACCGGAAGGTCACGTCGTCACCTTCCGGGTCAGTGTAGGTCAAGGTGAAGTTGTGGATTCCGTCATCCTCTCGCAGGGTGAAGGACACGTAGTGTGGGAACGGGGGGTGGTTGGAGACGGAGGAGTTGATGACTGCGGCAGTCAACATCCGGGGACCCGCGGCCACAACGGGCGGGCTGGAACCGTCAGGGACGGTGTTGCGTTTTCTTCGTCGACGGGCTGCTAGTAGGGAAGCGTCGGAGAACAGCTCGAAGCAAAGCTGTAGCAACCGAACGCAATGCTATGTGCCAAGTGAAGCCGACTGCAGGCAGAGATCTAAACAAGTCATTAAAAAGTGATTACACCGACTCCACCGAACGACGTGGACAAACAAAATCAATCACAAGACAAAAACACCTCTTTCATTCTATGCCTAATCTGCTCCAAAGTCGTTAAAGATAAGTGCTTGTTCTTTATTCTCGTTGTCCTGGGTGTTCTTTCTTTTACTTGAAGAAGATTTAAGAGGTCGAAAACGCGTCGTGTTTTGTCGTGTGATTCGTTTGTCCACGTTGTTCGGTGGGCGCATTATATATATATATATATATACATACATATACATACATACATGCATATATATATATATATATGTATATGTTACGTGTTGTGTGGTCCCAGATGCGGGTTTGGAGCAGAGGTTTAAAACAGAAAATGACGACATTCGTCCCACGTCTCACACCACTTAATGTTCCTCACCCCCGTCGGCCCCTTCCCCCTCCTATGATCCCTCGCTCCCCCCCCCCCATCCCTCCTCCACCTTCTCGCCGCCTCTTTTCCACCTCATGTCTACCCCTCCTCCCGACGGATGGTCGGTTTGCATTGTCGTTTCACACATTACTGTTGTTTCCCCGTCGGGTAGAGTGTAAGCCACTCTGAAGAACTCTTCATTACAGTGAGAAAAAAAAAAAACTAAAGTGTTGGAGACATGTGACTAAGATGAAACGAGCAGCTCAAAACAAGACCTCCGAAGAACAGACGATCCAACGAGCAGCTCAAAACAAGACCTGCGAGGAACAGACGATCCAACGAGCAGCTCAAAAACAAGACCTGCGAAGAACAGACGATCCATCGAGCAGCTCAAAACAAGACCTCCGAAGAACAGACGATCCAACGAGCAGCTCAAAACAAGACCTGCGAAGAACAGACGATCCAACGAGCAGCTCAAAACAAGACCTCCGAGGAACAGACGATCCAACGAGCAGCTCAAAACAAGACCTCCGAGGAACAGACGATCCAACGAGCAGCTCAAAACAAGACCTCCGAGGAACAGACGATCCAACGAGCAGCTCAAAACAAGACCTCCGAGGAACAGACGATCCAACGAGCAGCTCAAAACAAGACCTGCGAAGAACAGACGATCCAACGAGCAGCTCAAAAA
>JADBJO010009491.1:80000-82940 GCA_016801955.1 Conus betulinus | reverse complement strand
GTGAAAAATATTTCTAACATTTAGTTAAATTTTGTATTCACTTCATAATGAAGTGTAGTGTTTTCCCCCTCGAGCATGTTTTTTTTTATTATCCTTGATTTCTGTTTTCATTTAACCGTAAACCATGGTATTTCCGAGATATTCTAAACAGCTATCACGTTTGACTTCACTATGAACCTATGATATTTTCCGCAACATTTCCAACAGAGATTGCAACGCTTCCCAGCCCAGCCTATACCACAGATGTCTTCATCCTGCCTGCTCCTCGTGACGATACTGACGCTATGGTTCGTGAGCTGTGACGTCATGGGGTGACGCTGAGGTGACCACACCACAGTGATTCGCTGGCAGACGGTCACGGACCTAGCGCTGGTGGACGGTGGCCAGGTCATCGTGACTGACCACCAGAGAATCAGTGGCATGGGGAGACAGGTGATGGGCGGAGTGCACAGCCAACGACCGGTCAAGGACTGGTGAAGGCTGTACGCCTGGTTCCTCTGCAGCGTACAGCTCTAGCGGTTTGACCAGTCTGATGATGGTGACATCTCTCCAGGGCGGATGAATTCACCAACAGCCCGTCCATAAAGCAAGGGACATCACTCTTCATACAGGGGTGGTTATGGTGTCTGATTGGAGAGTATATATCACCCATCTAGGCCCTACAAATGACCCCCCCCCCCCCCCTCCCTCCCACTCCCCTTCGTCTTTCAGATTCTATTCCATTTACTTTCATACCAAGCAAGGTTCTGATTGGGGATGGGGGGGGGGGGGGGGGGGGGGGGGGTGGGCATACATCACCCACTTAGATCTAGTGACGGCACCCTCCCCATTTTTTTTTAAGGTTCTATTCAACTTTCTATTTACTTTCACATCCACCAAAGGTAACATGGCGGGAATAAAACCATTCCACGAGAGAAGGGAAGGTGATGGCCCTAGATCCAACTAGACACATACCTCCAGAACGAAACAAAGTAAAGAGGGGAAAGGAAGCATCATCTTTTACACTGACGTTTCTGGCTACAAAGCAGGTCATGTCTGACTGCATTTTTCATGGACTCTCCCGTCGCTTCGACAGATCGGTGGGCCGGTGGGCCGTCATCCTCGATATTCCTTTCTTTCTCTCTGCGTATGCAGGCTGATAGTCCTGATGTTTCATCTCCCTATCTCTGGCACATACGTTCTGTGGAAGCATCCTTGAAGTTTGACGGTGCCGCATCCTCCTCCCTGTTGATCTGAACAAGGTCGTCAGCTATTTGCAGCTAGTCTCACCTCCGTTCTTGTAAATGTCTGCAGGAATGCCATGGGCTTCAGGTGCCTTACCAGTGGTAATCTATTTCAATGCTTTAAAAGCAAAATCTCTTCATTGAAAGATGAGTCTAAAAGCGATTCCTTCTCAGTGATTCGCTGGCAGACAATACCAGGTCACTATTCGGGGGGTGTGTGTGTGAAGGGTGTGTGTGTGTGTGTTGAAATGGTCTGCGCAGCGTTCAAGTACGTCTGTCTTATTTGTTTTGCCAAGCAGACTGGTAAGAAGAAGGAACAGGAGTTGAACCAGATGCCTGAAGTCCATGTCAAGAGACCGTTGTGGAACGTTTCACGTTGCTGAGGTCAGCTGCAGCTTGTAGACCCGTTGGAATATCTTTTCCCACCGTTGCTTCCCTCAGCTGCCCGAGTTTCTTTGCTGCAGGTGCTGCCTGCCTTGCTGTAATCCTGCTCCTACTTCTTGAAGGTGCTGTCACTGAGATCGGTCTGGTGAGGCTCACTAAGGAGCCTGGTGAGGTGATCGTGTTCCATCAAACCAGTCCTAGTATTTCACAGCAACGAAGCCAGAGCCGTCCACTTCAAGTCTGCGAAGACGGGCCTTCTGAGGGACTTTTTTTTTTTTCGCGCTGTCCCATCTTCTGAGCCACCTCAACGGTATTGCACCCACACCGCTCATTCCGATCACCCCCATAAACCCCCATCCACATTCACAACCCTGCCCGGCCTGCTGCAGCCCCGGCACCGGGCAATCCACAGGGAGCAATCAATGGCAAGCCGTCAAGCGGCAACCCCCCCCCCCCCCCCCCCCGGAGGAGACACTGCACTGCTGCCGATCACTTCGGTGGTTGTTCCAGTGGTGCCTGTTCTCATCCAACATAAGCAGGACATTACCTACTAAGCCCCCCCCCCCCCTCCCCTCCCCTACTGACGAGAATAATTGCTTAGCCGTGAAGCCAGCGTGAGCTCTCTCTCTCTCTCTCTCTCCATCTCTCTCTCCTCTCTCTCTCTCCGGACTTTAGACGAAGACAAGACACTTTCGGAACCGTACTTGGAACCCTGCTGACGCGGTCAGCCACGCCTGTCATTTTTCTGTGAGGAAGACAAGTATTGCGTACGGTTCTGGTGTAGTGTTAGCTGTTGACTTGAGACTGGAAATGTCACCCCCCAAAAAAAAAAAAAAAAAAAAAAAAAGAGAAAAACAACAACAAACAAACAAACAAAAACTAGGGAACTGTTGAGGAAAGAATGAGATAGATTAAGAAAGGTTCCGTGTGTGAACGCACGCATACATCTTGCACACACGTCAAATCCCATCACCAACTTTCGGAAGAGAAGGCCAGTTTGGCTGTTGGTATGGAGGAACCACGTTACACATCGCATGCACCCTGCATGAGAAATGGAAAGAATGAAGGAAGTAAGGAAACTGAGTGACGATATTGACTGGATGACACGGAAACGACTGAATGAATCGCCAGCTGGCAGCTCTTTAGTCAGCATTACCCAGGTAGGCAGCCCGTTGCGTAGAGTGTGGATTGTAAAGCGCCGAGAGCTTTGTCTCTAGCCAAGATAGGGCTGCTATTAATTATCATAATGATAATATATATAATAATCATAATAATAACAAACAATAACACCAACAACAACAACATAATAATATAATAATAATAATAATGTATA
>JADBJO010009491.1:57500-65000 GCA_016801955.1 Conus betulinus | reverse complement strand
ACGGACACATCATAACGGTAAAAATTCTTCCTCTTGAAAATGTTACCGTGACTATACGTGTTTATCGACGGAATTTTTTTACTTTGGTAGTGGACTATTTTGGATATGCTCCATCACATTTCTCTTGTTTTAGTGTGTCACGTGACCATGATAGCAAGACTCTCATCACCGACTCAACATTATTATTCCGCCCAAACGTTTCCCCAACCTTTTGAGGAACACTTCTTCAAATTCGAACAAGTTCGCTTGAATCATGTTTTTTACATTTCCATTCTACGGTTTCAGTCTCTATTCTCAGTGTAAAATGGTAGAATGCCCATGCAGAAATGCTGTATTAAGGCAACAGTAAAGCAAAGATTCCATCCTGTACACAGGCATTTGTCAAAGTAGGCACCGTCAATCTTCTGTTTCTCAAATAACAATGTGATGGTATGCAGTCGTTTCAGCCACATCAAAGTTTTGCTCAGTTCATTGCAAATTTGCTTATCACTTTCATCGGCATTTTCAACTGTTATTTGCTTTGTCTTCACAGTCCACACCCCTGAAACTATTTAGACGAGGAGATAGGAAACAACAGAGGGGGATACCTACTTTAGATCCACGGTCCTTCCAATGAGACTATAAACCTAGGTTCCGTGTGTGAACGCACGCATAACATTTTGCACACACGTCAAATCCCATCACCAACTTTCGGAAGAGAAGGCCATTTTGGCCCGTTGGTATGGATGACACGTTACACATAGCATGCACCCTGCGTGAGAAATGGAAAGAATGAAAGAAGTAAGGAAACTGAGTGAACGATATTGAACAATATTGATTAGATGACACGGGAAACGACTGAATGAAGCGCCAGCTGGCAGTTCTGCAGTCGGCACTAGCCAAGGATAGGCGCTATATAAGTATTCATAATAATGATAAGATTTTCAAATAGTCACATTCTGGTCTGTGACTGTGACTCAGCCTGTCCCCTCTTCACTTCCTGAATCAGTCTAATGTCTTTGGTTTGTATTTTCGGCTTAGATGATGCAATGCTTATTTCCTGCGTGTAAAGGCTAGGTCCTAGTTCTGGGGGAAAAGTTGAACAGACATACCTGTTGTCAAAAAGTTCAATACAAATGACAGCTCCATGTCTGTTCTATATTTCCTGTCTCTTGTTTCGAGCAGAAGACATTGAATAAATGGAATCTGCTTTTAAAGTGGGACATTGCGTAAGGCCAACAAAAATGTAAACAAGAAATATAATGTCTGTTCCCATATTAAAAAATTACTTGTTCGTCACTCCAAACGAACGCTGTTTACGGTGCCAGTTCACTTCTGCAAAATGCAAATACAAGGTCATCAGACCACAAACAAGTAACACAAGACCAAAAGTGTCTTGTTTCTTGTTTCTTGTTTGCGTCTTCTTGCCTTGTTTCAAGTTTCTTTTTTTTTCTAAGAGAGCAGTTGCCTTTTGCCCTCTGGTTTCAGAGCGTCGTGCTATTTTAGGCCGGCGAGAGGGGTTCCTAGCTAAAGGTTAGAACGTTTGCCTATGGAGCTGACAACTATGAAGCTAGATTTTTTTTTCAGCTTGAAAACTCTGTCCACCCAGCAGTAAATGGAACCTGATTCAGGTCAGGGCAGGTTAAAGGCGACGGAAGGAGGGGGTTGGGGTCCGCTTGCCAACACGCTGTGCCCTGGTTACGATAATCCTGTGACAGTTCACTGCCTATACGGCCGATAGGCTAGGGGACCTTTAACCTTTAACTCCCTTTGTTTTTGGTCTGAGGTTTGCAGATCTAGTCAATTTGTCATACATAAGTCCGCTGGAACCTGGACTGGGCTCGCTTGACAAGGGGCAATTAAGTAGACCGACTGCTGCTAGAAATACAAACGACGTGGTAAACCATCGACCTGGAGACTGCCAATAGTGCTCTGATCCACATTTTACACATTGAGGTATTTAAATAATTGAACTGTCTGAGATCCACTCTACAAAAAAAAAAAAAAAAAAACAAAAAACAAAAAAAAAAAAAAAAAAAAAAAAAAAAAAAACAAACAAAAAAAAAAAAAAACGTTTTTACCTGTGTAAAACTGATGAATGTCTGCAGTCTGCGAAGTGTTGGCAGAGCAACGATTTCCACATTCATGGCAGACAGATTGTGTCTAAAAAAGAGACCTGTTTTCTCGTGTTTGAATGTCAAAGTACCCAGCGTCTGTCTCAAAAAGGTCTATTCTTCCACCACAGTCTCAGCGATGGAATGGCAATGGCGTAGCCTTACGATTTCAGCATTTGTAGACACCAGATACCTGACTGTGAAGCACAAACAGTCTTGGGACTCACAGAAGGGAGTCTGGCCTGCAGTCCGGCCGCTGACCAAATAGGGACTGGACGTGTCCAGGTTCTCCTCCTCCTGAGTGTCCTCACCCAGCACGGGAACGTCCATGGGTTCTGCAGTCATGAAATGACTGGTGCACCCATGGGAACGCTCCCGTGGAGGTTCTGTCGTGTCACATCCCGTGGCTGTTACACAATGGCATTTTGCCAGGGAGCAGTTACGTCCCTTGATGTCTGAATGGAATGCCCTGCGCGTGCCTGCACCTTATGTGAACACAGCGCAGGCTTCCAAGGGTGGTGCAGGATTGCTCCCACCTGACTTGTTCAGCAGTTGAGGACAGTGCTGTCTCCGGGTCCTACTCGCTCTCCTTTGGGTGTATTTTTTTTTTTTCCCTATCCAGCACTTGAACATTAGTGTTCTATATTCCTGGAGCTGGAATTATGTCGGGCTTTTTGATTGCAGATTAAAAAAAAAACCAAGGGAGACAATGTTGCATATTTTTGCGTCTTGCACTAAATTGTATTTCTCTTTGTTTGCGTTGATTACAATTATGAATTTCCCGCCACTGCCCGTATTTAGCATCAAATTTTCCTTTAAAAACCTTCGCAAACTGATGGTCAAACTGCTACTGAGGCTGGTGACCATTCGCAAAGGACCATTTCCGATCTCTATATTTTCAAAGCGGGTAAATCACTCCTTGACTTCTTAATTACGCAAGTCGCCAGTCAAACATAGAATTCAAGACTGTCCGATGAAAAATGGAAAAGCAAAGGACCATTAAAAGCAGGCTTATGTATATGATTAAGGTGTCATCATACCACCCTGCGATCGTGTTATTGCTGTGACCTTGTCACTTTACAACTCTTTGATAATCTTCGTCATTTTTTTGTCACTGGTATTGCTATGGTCTACGTTCACCAAAGACCTCATTCTAAAGCATGAAATGGTTTGCACGCCAGGACATTTTACTCTCCAAAGTTATTGATGTGGTGGTCAGGTCGTCTCGCACTTCAATCAGAGGCGAGAGGACAACAGTCGTTCGAGTCATTTTGTACAGAACGATACATCGGCGTCTCTTTCTTCTTCACCAGTTGTAGAACTCCCGATTTGAAATCCAGTGGCATATACTTAGCGTACATGACTCCAAGCACAGGGATGCGCGCATTCACTAATCTAGGTGTATTTCTTTTAAACTGTATCTGTAAGTTGCCGAATGGAAAGCAATTGTGTGTATGCGTGTCTGTGTGTGTGCGTGCGTGCGTGCGTGTGTGCGTGCGCGCGCGCGCACGTGTGTGTGTGTGCGTGCATGTGTGTGTGTGTGTGTGTGTGTGTGTGTGTGTGTGTGTGTGTGTGTGTGTGTGTGTGATGAATGCGTGTGCGTGTGTGCGCACGCGCGTGCACATACTTGCGTGCGTGCGTGCGCGCGCGCGCGCGTGTGTGAGCGCGCACGCGCGTGCATGCGTGCCGTGCGTTCGTTCGTGCGTGAGTGCGTGCATGCGTGTGTGCGTGAGTATGCGCACGCGCAAAACCACTCATCCTGACTACATGAAAAAGGAAAAGAAACACACCACGATGCTGAACTCTACAGCCTTGACCACAAAGATAGCACAGCTGGCCTGCCGCTACACCTGACAGTCTGTGCTGGTATGACCAGAGCTATGGCAAAGACAGCACAGCTGGCCTGCCGACACCTGACAGTCTATGCTGGTATGACCAGAGCTATGGCAAAGACAGCACAGCTGGCCTGCCGACACACCTGACAGTCTGTGCTGGTATGACCAGGGGCATGGCAAAGACAGCACACAGCTGGCCTGTTGAGACACCTGACAGTCTGTGCTGGTATGACCAGGGACATGGCAAAGACAGCACAGCTGGCCTGTTGAGACACCTGACAGTCTGTGCTGGTATGACCAGGGGTACGGGACAAGACAAGCTGCCGCAACGTTCAGCCTCACCAGTGACCCGTAGCATCTGTCTTCGGTCCTCAAAGAAAACCCAGGTACGTTAACACTGGGCAATGGTTGTGGCAACGCAGTGGACCAATACGACTCCAAAGTGAGATGACCGCAGGCAGAAATTGATTTAAAAAAAAAAAAAATTCCGTTCGCCGCTCGAAAGATGCAAACAAATTACAGGACTAAAACACGATACATTTTGACCTTTTTGATTTTCTTCAGGCAAGACAAACAACATTCAAGACAATGAAAACGAAGAACGAACAATGGGTTTCTACCTTTGTTTTGCGCCCCATTTGAGGAGATAAGCGACTGTTCGTTCTTTGTGTTGTATTGTCTTGAATGTGGTTTGTCTTGCGTGAAGAAGACCGAAAATGTCCAAACGCGACGTGTTATTTCTGTAATTTTGTTGTCTCTTTCGTTCGGTGGTACAGTAATTTTTCCTACAAGTTAAAAACGAGTTAATGCCGTGAAAGACAGCTGAACATCACATCACATCCATCCAATCCCAATCCCCCCCCCCCCCCCCCCCCCCCCCCCCCCCCCCGTTTCTGCTGCTCTTCATAGCGCTTTGGCGGAAATATTTCAATATGATGCTGCGATCACCAACCAGGAATTCTCGGCATTTTCTTTCAAACGTTTCCAGTTAAATAGAACTCCTCAATCAATCAATTCTCAAGTCGTTCCTTTGTTAAGGCGCAGTTTGTCACACTGCTGCTGTATGCTACGTTTTGGGACTCAGGGCATGGTTCCAAACAGGAGCTCAACATACTGCGCTTATGGGGCCTAATGAGCTCAGCTGGTAGAGCGCCGGATTCGTGAAGCTGGTGATTATAGGGTCGCAGGTTCGAATCTCAGCCAGGAGATTTCTATACGTGCGGAAAGGGTGGGGGTGGGTGGTGGGCTTCCCTCCATGGTAACATTGGTTTAGACTCCACTTCCGTAAAAAGCCTTCGAACGAGACTATAAACTGAGATTCCTGGTGTGAACACATGCCTAACTTTCACATATGTAAAATCCCATCACCAGCTCTCGGGAGAGAAGAAGGTCAGTGTGGCCGGTGGTATGGATGTCACGTTACACATAGCAAAGAATGAAAACGTAAATGAAAAACTGAGTGACTGACAGACTGGATGTTGTTATTTGAATTGTGACAAACGCGCTGGTCACCCGGAGGAAAACGCAACATACTGTGTCCCAAAATTGTCATTAACCACGTGATCGTGCCGATGTCAGTGATTAAAAAGATCCCACTAACATGGATGTTATAACCTGTACTATGTTGTCACCTTAAACGCGCTATTTATAGTGTTCTCAGGTGTCTGCACTCAAATCACAAACGGCGCCTGTGTGCGTTGGTGTTCCGTCACAGTTTGACAACAACATCACATGTCGCAGTTTGCAATTGTAATGCAACCAGCTAATCAAGAGCAGTAGCTGTAGTTGTATTGAGAGAAGAGAAGGCCGGTAAAAAGCAAACCATAGGAGCGTGTGTTTTCATCCCTCTCCCCATCCCCATCTCTCTCTCTTTTTGTCTATATGTAAATATACATTTACACACACACACACACACACACACACACACACACACACACACACACACACACACACACACACACACACACACACACACACACACACACACAGGTACGTGTGTGTGTGTGTGTGTGTGTGTGTGTGTGTGTGTGTGTGTGTATGTGTGTGTATGTGTGTGTGTGTGTGTGTGTGTGCATGCGCATGGGACAGGAGCAGGAGGGGGTGCGCGCGCGTGTGATCACCAAGAATCACGTGCAACTACCAGATGTCTTATTCACGAAGACGGCATTCGACTCCAACAGTTTTTGAGAGAGAGAGAGAGAGAGAGAGAGAGAGAGAGAGAGAGAGAGAGAGAGAGAGAGAGCGAGAGCGAGAGAGAGCGTGTACTTTTGTTGTTGTTGACAGTTCTCTAATACAGACTGAGCTGTCTTGTTCATCTGTCTGTCCTTGCTCATTGTATACGTATTTCAAGGGAAATTTCTTTCCTTTCTTTAAAGATGAAAATGAAGAAACATGCCCTCTGAAGCCCCCCCCCCCCCCCCCCCCCCCCCCCCCCCCCCCCCCCCATTTAAAAAAAAAAAAAAGAAAACATAAAAGGTCAAGATAATGAATTGACCCAAGTATAGTTTTCACCTGATTGTCTCAATATTTGATGTGGGCATTAGTGACGTTTTTTGGGAGAGTTTTTTTTTTTTTTTTTTTTAGTATTTTCTCTTAAATAGTGTTAAATTTTCAATTAAAGCTTCTGCGATCAGCTTAAAGCTTTGAAAGGGGTGCATTTCCAATGTCTCTGGGATAGTTCATTTCACTCTTCTTTTAAAAGTCATTTATGTCACTGGTCAGAAGATGGATTACTTGAGGTCAAGTTCATCATCCTAAGTTTTTTTTTTTTTCAAAAACGTAATTCTCAGGATGCAGCATGTCATCGCCGCCACTTAGAACTCGTCACAGACCACTTGTTGAACAGGCTCTTGAAGGATCAGCGCACTGTTATGGTCGAGGAGCTTAGGTGCCTCAGTGACACCTAGGGTAACGCTGCTGGGAAATTAGTGTCCTGGTCGGGTCATCCAAGCTGGCTAGGTAGAACAGTGAGGGCTGGATGGAGCACAATGCTTGGTTCTCGCAAAAATGAGAGATCGGCACAGGGCTAACAACTCATTCCTATCAAAACAAACAAACAAACAAACAAAACAAACTGTGCTGCAGGAAAAGCATCAACTGATACCAACACTTACGATACGAATCAAAGTCGTCACAAAAGAGTCTGAATAAATGATAGGAATTAAAACGAGTAGAAAAAGTTACCGACAGGAAGATTGAAGTCTTGAACCTCAAATGTAAGACTCGGATTGGACTCTGGAATGGGCGAACAGTGTATGTAATGGGAAAACTGGCTCAAGCTTATTTAAAAATGAAATGTTACTATGTATACATTTGGAATCAGCCAGAACTGATGGATAGGATCAGGGAGGCGCAAACCAAGGTATAGAGACAGTGCTGTACTCAGAAAGGGGCGATGATCTACACCAAGGAGGAGCAGCCATCATTCGATGGAGCACATCGACAAACCTTTTACATGTGGAAACTTGCAACCTGCAGACACGAATCAATTAGAATGAGAGGGAAAACACATCAATAGTGCGATTGTTCAGTACTTTACTCCAACAAGTGACCGTGATGGAGAAACTAGGAAT